>CM033650.1:65409855-65605956 GCA_019512145.1 Engystomops pustulosus
TTGATTACAGGTCCTAATATATGTTTATGTCTATTTAATACATGGGCCTACCTCGGTCGAGGTGTTTCAGGCCTACTATGCCTCCTCCTCCTCCCACCCCTCCTCCTCCTCCGAACTACCATCCGTGGGCACGGCGCCATCAGTCGGTAGCTCTAGGCACAGCAGCAGTGCCGTCGCTAAGCGACAGCAGGCGGTGCTCAAACTGCTGAGCCTTGGCGATAAAAGGCACACCGCCCAAGAGCTATTACAGGGCATCACGGCGCAGACTGATCTGTGGCTGGCACCGCTGAACCTGAAGCCAGGCATGGTTGTGTGTGACAACGGCCGTAACCTGGTGGCGGCTCTGCAACTCGGCAGACTGACACATGTGCCATGCCTGGCCCATGTGTTAAATCTGATAGTTCAGCGTTTCCTCAAGACATACCCCAATCTGTCTGATTTGCTCACGAAGGTGCGCCGCATCTGTGCGCATTTCAGGAAGTCCAGCACAGATGCTGCCACTCTCAGGGCAGCGCAGCGCCGCCTCCAACTGCCCGCTCACCGACTGTTTTGCGACGTGCCCACGAGGTGGAATTCAACACTGACCATGTTATCCAGAGTTTACCAGCAGCGCCGAGCGATTGTAGACTGCCAGATGTCAACTTCCACCAGAACTGGTAGTCAGGTCAGTCAGCTTCCTCAAGTCTACAATGAGGAGAGGACGTGGATGTCTGATATCTGTCAGGTGCTGAGTAACTTTGAGGAGTCAACACAGATGGTCAGTGGCGATGCCGCCATCATCAGCCTCACCATCCCGCTGCTTGGCCTGTTGAAAAACTCTCTGATCAGCATGAAGTCGGAAGCTTTGCGCTCGTCACAAGAGACGGGGGAAGAAGATTCCCTTGTTGATAGCCAAAGCACCCTCAGGTCTGTTTCTCAGCGCATATCGGAGGAGGTGGAGGTGGAGGAGGATGAGGAGGAAGAGGAGGAGAATGTTGGCGAGACACAAGAGGGGACCATTGTTGAGTCCTTCACTGTTCAGCGTGTATGGGCAGAAGAAGAGGAGTTGGAGGAGTTGGAGGAGGAGGAAATGGACAGTCAGGCCAGTGAGGGGAGTGAATTCTTACGCGTTGGTACTCTGGCGCATATGGCAGATTTCATGCTAGGCTGCCTATCCCGTGACCCTCGCGTTCAAAGAATTTATTCCAGCACCGATTACTGGGTGTTCACTCTCCTGGACCCACGGTACAAGCAAAATCTTTCCACTCTCATCCCTGGAGAGGAAAGGAGTGTGAGAATGCATGAATACCAGCAGGCCCTGGTGCACAAGCTGAAACAGTATTTCCCTTCTGACAGCGCTAGCGGCAGAGTGCGTAGTTCTGCGGGACAAGTAGCGAGGGAGAGTAGGCGAGCAGGCAGCTTGTCCAGCACTGGCAAGGGTACGCTTTACAAGGCTTTTGCCAGCTTTATGTCACCCCAGCAAGACACTGTCACCTGTCCCCAGTCTCGGCAGAGTAGGGCTGATCTTTACAGAAAGATGGTGAGGGAGTACGTAGCTGACCATACCATCGTCCTAAATGATCACACAGCTCCCTACAACTACTGGGTTTCAAAGCTGGACATGTGGCATCATAATTTCCAATCTCCACCAGGTGAAGGAAGCTCAACCTGAATAATTGATCCACTCCTCCTCCTCCTCATTTTCCTCCTTCTCCTCCTCTTTGTACAGTAAAGCAGAGGAAACTGGCTATTTTTTGACAGGGCCCACTGGCTCTAGCTATAGTACTTTATGCATTTAATTTTTCTGGAGGGCCACCTACCCGGTCCTCTGTTTTAAACAATTTTTGATTGAATTTAGGCCCAGCGTCTGACTTTTCTTTTTTTTTTCTTTTTTTCAAAACACTAAAGTCATCAGAGCACAGCGCAAATCCATTTGTGTGCTTGTCAGTGGTAGGTAGAAACTACGCCATGGCAATAGGATAGCATCGTTTTGTTAAAAAAAAAACAAAAAAAAACACACACAAAACCCAAAAAAACCATTTACAACTTTAATTTTTGAAACTGTGAACCCTAGGGCTAGGGTAAATGACGAGGGGCGTCAACTACTGCAGGGTCTCAGGGCCGTGTCCTGGCTGGGGGAACAACCCACCTTGCGTGATGGCGGGAGCATTACGCGCAGACTACTCCCTAGTTCATGTCCTGGAGTTACTGGGACTTCGTGGTAAGAGCACTTTTTGAAGGCCAGACAGTGGCAGAACATGTGATGTCGTGGATTGTGACAATGCTTCTAGCATTTGTCCACCAATCAGTCTTCCACGCAGTCCACCGATGTTCACCGAATCACACTCCTCACACTCGTCACCTCAGACATCCCTTTCCCCCCCAGTCCGTGCCCCTCTCCCAGGAAAATTTGGCATTTGAAAACCGGCATACGCTGAGGATCTGTTTTCTGGACCTTCCCCATCACAAACCACTTGTCCCGGTTGCTGCTGAGCAATTTTCCGATCCCAGGTTTTTCCACCGTCGCCCGCAGTCTGGGTGATGATGACCTTGTTGACAGTGGAAAAATGTTAAGAGGGTGCGACGATGGAACAGGTTTGTCAGACAGTGGGAAGTTGTTGTCAGGCAGGAAGTCCGCGAGGGGGAGCAACTGAGGATCGGAGGATGATGAGGTGACAGACCCAAGCTGGGTTGAAGAGGCCGGGTGACACAATGCTTCTTGAGACGGAGGGAGTCCTCAACAAACATGTTTGAAGAGGCAGTGGTGGGGCCAGACGGAGAGGCAGGGCCAGAGCTGGTGCATCACGCCCAATGTTTCACTAGTGAAGCTCCCGTGGCGAGGGCTCCTGATTATTCAAGAAGTCTGGAGGTTCTTAAAGAAACACCGGATGACCGACGGACATGGTGTGCAACCTGTGCCAACACCAGGACAGCAGGGGTTTACACCCTCACTACGCTTAACACCACAAGTATGCGCAGGCATATATGCTAACAAACCCCACTCAGTGGAAACAGCCGTTCACCTCCGCCGTGCACACCACTGCTCCTTCCCCTGTGTCATCGCTGTCGCAAGTCAGGCCCCTCTCCCAGGAACCCGGCCAAACAACTATTGGCAAACACCCTCGTCCGTCCGAACGATCCTCCACACAGCGCACAATTCTCATTGCAGCGTTCAGCTCTCCAGACCCCAGACCTGGAGCGCGAAGAGCAAATACATGCAACTCACCCACACGCCCAAGTCTCAACATCGCCATCTCCAAATTCTCAAGCCTGGATGCTTGCCCTAAGTCTGTTAGTAACCAATGCCTTTCTGACAGCCTCATGGGCGGCGACCGCCCCTCGGTATTCGGTCCCCAGCCGCCACTACTTTTCCCGATGTGCCGTCCCAGCCCTGCACCAGCACGTGTCAGACAACATAATCCGTGCCCTGACCAACGCCGTTTCTGACAAGGTCCACCTGACCACGGACACGTGGACGAGTGCTGCCGGGCAGGGCCACTATATATCGCTGACGGCACATTGGGTTAACTTGGTGGAGGCTGGGACCGAGTCTGACCCTGCGGCTGGTCATATACTGCCGACGCCGAGGATTGCGGGGCCTACCTCGGTCCAGGTGTTTCAGGCCTACTATGCCTCCTCCTCCTCCCACCCCTCCTCCACCTCCTCCTCCGAACTACCATCCGTGGGCACGGCGCCATCAGTCGGTAGCTCTAGGCACAGCAGCAGTGCCGTCGCTAAGCGACAGCAGGCGGTGCTCAAACTGCTGAGCCTAGGCGATAAAAGGCACACCGCCCAAGAGCTATTACAGGGCATCACGGCGCAGACTGATCTGTGGCTGGCACCGCTGAACCTGAAGCCAGGCATGATTGTGTGTGACAACGTCCGTAACCTGGTGGCGGCTCTGCAACTCGGCAGACTGACACATGTGCCATGCCTGGCCCATGTGTTAAATCTGATAGTTCAGCGTTTCCTCAAGACATACCCCAATCTGTCTGATTTGCTCACGAAGGTGCGCCGCATCTGTGCGCATTTGAGGAAGTCCAGCACAGATGCTGCCACTCTCAGGGCAGCGCAGCGCCGCCTCCAACTACCCGCTCACCGACTGTTGTGCGACGTGCCCACGAGGTGGAATTCAACACTGACCATGTTATCCAGAGTTTACCAGCAGCGCAGAGCGATTGTAGACTGCCAGATGTCAACTTCCACCAGAACTGGTAGTCAGGTCAGTCAGCTTCCTCAAGTCTACAATGAGGAGTGGACGTGGATGTCTGATATCTGTCAGGTGCTGAGTAACTTTGAGGAGTCAACACAGATGGTCAGTGGCGATGCCGCCATCATCAGCCTCACCATCCCGCTGCTTGGCCTGTTGAAAAACTCTCTGGTCAGCATGAAGTCGGAAGCTTTGCGCTCGTCACAAGAGACGGGGGAAGAATATTCCCTTGTTGATAGCCAAAGCACCCTGAGGTCTGTTTCTCAGCGCATATCGGAGGAGGTGGAGGTGGAGGAGGATGAGGAGGAAGAGGAGGAGAATGTTGGCGAGACACAAGAGGGGACCATTGTTGAGTCCTTCACTGTTCAGCGTGTATGGGCAGAAGAAGAGGAGTTGGAGGAGTTGGAGGAGGAGGAAATGGACAGTCAGGCCAGTGAGGGGAGTGAATTCTTACGCGTTGGTACTCTGGCGCATATGGCAGATTTCATGCTAGGCTGCCTATCCCGTGACCCTCGCGTTCAAAGAATTTATTCCAGCACCGATTACTGGGTATTCACTCTCCTGGACCCACGGTACAAGCAAAATCTTTCCACTCTCATCCCTGGAGAGGAAAGGAGTGTGAGAATGCATGAATACCAGCAGGCCCTGGTGCACAAGCTGAAACAGTATTTCCCTTCTGACAGCGCTAGCGGCAGAGTGCGTAGTTCTGCGGGACAAGTAGCGAGGGAGAGTAGGCGAGCAGGCAGCTTGTCCAGCACTGGCAAGGGTACGCTTTACAAGGCTTTTGCCAGCTTTATGTCACCCCAGCAAGACACTGTCACCTGTCCCCAGTCTCGGCAGAGTAGGGCTGATCTTTACAGAAAGATGGTGAGGGAGTACGTAGCTGACCATACCATCGTCCTAAATGATCACACAGCTCCCTACAACTACTGGGTTTCAAAGCTGGACATGTGGCACGAACTGGCGCTGTATGCCTTGGAGGTTCTTGCCTGCCCTGCCGCTAGCGTGTTGTCTGAGCAGGTTTTCAGTGCAGCTGGTGGCATCATCACCGATAAGCGTACACGCCTGTCGACTGACAGCGCTGACAGGCTGACGCTTATCAAGATGAATAAAGCCTGGATTTCTCCGGATTTTCATTCTCCACCAGGTGAAAGAAGCTCAACCTGAATAATGTATGCACTCCTCCTCCTCATTTTCCTCCTTCTCCTCCTCTTTGTACACTAAAGCAGAGGAAACTGGCTATTTTTTGCCAGGGCCAACTGGCTCTAGCTATAGTACTCTATGGGGGTCATTTACTAAGGGCCCGATTCGCGTTTTCCCGACGTGTTACCCGAATATTTCCGATTTGCGCCGATTGTACCTGAATTGCCCCGGGATTTTGGCGCATGCGATCGGATTGTGGCGCATCGGCACCGGCATGCACACAATGGAAATCGGGGGGCGTGGCCGAACGAAAACCCGACGGATTCGGAAAAACCGCCGCATTTAAAAAAGGAAATTGTGTCGCGGAGCTTGCACTCACCTTCATCCAGTATAGGATCGTGAACTTCGGTGCGTTTCAGGGAACCTCACCGCAGCGCCACCTGGTGGACGTCGGAGGAACTACCTTAATAAATCCCGGCCGGATCCGAATCCAGCGCAGAGAACGCGCCGCTGGATCGCGAACGGACCGGGTAAGTAAATCTGCCCCTATGTATTTAATTTTTCTGGAGGGCCACCTACCCGGTCCTCTGTTTTAAACAATTTTTGGGAGTGCAACATACAGGCACTCAATCTATTAAATTTTTCTGGAGGACCACCTACCTGCTCCTCTGGTTTGAAAACTTTTTTGGACTGCCACATACAGGCACTATCCAAATTTAATTGTCTCTATAGCAGCCACCACACGTCGTCTTTATAGCTGCCTCCACACGTTGTCTCCATTGCTACCTCCACACATCATCTCCATAGCTGCCTCCCAAAGTCGTCCATATAGCTGCCTCCATACATCGTCTCCTTAGCAAACGAGCTGTGTCAGGCAGAATTTTGGGTTGTTTTCATGGCTTCCACATCAAACTTGTTAACTTTGTCGCCACCCTGCTGTGTTATCCACAAAATATACTGGCAAACTTTTATCATTTACCGATATTATTTCAGCGCTTCCTGCGCATCTGTTTACATTCCCCTCACCCGCCATAACCAAGCCAATTACTTATAAGAACAGTACTACACTTGATCTTATACAAAAGGTTCTTAGAAGTGCTGTTTGTAGCCCCCGCCTGCTTTGAAAATTATAATTTTTTCAAAGTAAACGCTTCTGGCCCCCAGGCCCATTTTGGGTGGGGAGGAGCCGAGAGGCAGGGGCTTGGACAGGAGAAAGCTCGCCTGGCAGCGGACCGCCAGCTCCATCCCAAGATCCAACAAAAATAGTTGTAACTGCAGCAACTTTAATCTACTACTACTTTACTGCCTCCATACATCGTCCCCTTATCAAACGAGCTGTGTCAGGCAGAATTTTCGGGTGTTTCACCAGATACATAATGGAACTAGGCCCATCTGTCGCCGCCATGCTGGAGACCTGAAGTTGCAATCATAGCAGCGCAATATGGATGTCCCATACTGTCGCTCTTAATCATGGAACTATTTCCGAAAAAACAATTAAAAATAGAACCGCTATGCTATTCCATTATTCCTAGATGAAATATTCAAACGACCCGGCCTGCTTTGAAAATTATTATTTTTTCAAATAAACGCTTCTGGCCCCCAGGCCCATTTTAGGTTGGGAGGAGCCGAGAGACAGGGGCTTGGACAGGCGAAAGCTCGCCTGGCAGCGGACCGCCAGCTCCATCCCAAGATTAGGCAGCCTCAGAGGCATCCATGCATACTGCCCCTGCAGTTTCCTGTCCATTTCGCCTCCACGATCCTCCACAGCGTCCACCAATGTCTCCATGCGCAACTTTCAACTGTCTATACCCCAGACGCTGGAGCGCGAGAGGAAATACAGCACATCATCCCCTTATCAAACGAGCTGTGTCAGGCAGAATTTTCAGGTGTTTCACCAGATACATAATGAAACTCGGCGCATCTGTCGCCGCCATGCTGGAGACCTGAAGTTTCAATCATAGCAGCGCAATATGGATGCCCCATACTGTCACTCTTAATCATGGAAGTCGTCTCCATGGCTGCCTCCCCTTATCAAATGAGCTGTGTCAGGCTCATTTTTCGGGTGTTTCACCAGATACGTTATGGAACTTGGTCACTTTGTCGCCACCATGCTGTGTTATCGACTAAATATACCGTCAACCTTTTGTTCACATAGGAAATCATTTCAGCGCTTCTTGCTCACCTCCTTTGGTTCCTCTCTGCCGCCTTAACCAGGCAAAATACTGATACATACAGTGCTACACGTTATCCTCGCCAAAAGGAATTTTTTTAATTGGTTTGAAGCCTGAGTCCATTTGGGGTATGTCGCCATGCCACTCTCTAGCCTGCCACTGCTGCCGCTGCCTCTGCCTCTGCATGCCGTCCCCTATAGTGTCAGGGTCAATTATTGGGTGTTTTAGATGCTATCTAGCCTCATTCGGTCACTCTGTCATGGCCATGCTGTTGCCCATAGTTTTGGCATAATGGTGCGATTAAGCAGCCTCAGAGGCATCCATGCATGCTGCCCCTGCTGTTTCCTGTCCATTTCCGTGGTGTTTCCATCATTTTCTGAGGTTTCCAGGTGTTTGGCCACGCCTACCTGTGCAGACCCTTGGTCCCCTTGAAAAATGCTCGAGTCTCCCATTGACTTCAATGGGGTCCGTTATTCGAGACGAGCACTCGAGCATCGGGAAAAGTTTGTCTCGAATAACGAGCACCCGAGCATTTTAGTGCTTGCTCATCTCTAGTCATGATACATATCTAGCACTATCTTGGCATTCCTCCTGGGGATCACGATCTGGTACAGTCAGTCATAGGTGATGGGATCCAGAGTCCTCCTCTTTAACATGCCCTGATGCATACTCAGAGTCTTTCTCTGGCGCCACTGTTGGGACAATTCCCCGTCAGCCCTTAGCCGACGGATTCTTTAAGGCACTCCCCCACTAGAGAGAGAGTCCCTCAATTCTCCTATGGCGCAGCTATCAGCCTGAAGACTCATCCAGAGGTACTACTCTGCAGGTGGCGCAGAATCTTCTTGTTGAGGAGCAAGTGCTGCTTCAGAAGGTAAGGAGTAAACTCTCTGGGCATCTTGACGTATAAAACAGGCATAGAACGCCGGCATCTCAACGTCTTCCCACTGAACATCTGTGGAGGGTCCCTCCCACTGGTCAGGGAAACGGGACAGAGCATCAGCATTGTCGTTGGTCTTGCTAGCCCTGTACTTGATAGAGAAATTAAAGTTGGCTAGTCTGGAGGCCCACCACTGCTACAGTCTGGGCAATGTTCAGATGCTATCAAGGGGTTGTTGTCTGTTAAGATGGTGAAGAAGGAAGCAGCCAGATAGTCTTTGAACTTTTTGGTCACAGCCCAGACTAATGGCAAGATCTCCAACTTGAATGAACTGTAATTCTGGTTGTTTTGTTCCGGTTCTCGGAGGGAATGGCTGGCGTAGGCTATGACCCTTTCAGTCCATTCTGGAGCTGGGATAGTACAGCCCCTAGTTCCTGCAGACCGCATACCGCACTGCAGTGTCTTTTTCCAATAGGGGAGTCCCGGTACTCACAAGTCTGAAGGTTGTCCTATCAGGTCAGTGGCTCGAGACCCGCACAGAAACAGAGAGGTATGTACGTCTTCCCTTGGTATTTTCAATTCAACGCAAGCTCGCCACTAGGCTTACCTCTACACGTTTCCACCATGGCTCAGGCGGTCCGGCAGATAATTGGCGCGGGCTGTCTGCCAATTTCTGATAAATTCTCAGCCCCTTCCTGTCTTCCCTGCTGGATCTTTGTGCCCCGTTTCCATTGAGAAAACTTTTCCTCTGCGTTTATGGTGATTTCCCGTTGTGACCTCGATTCTGTTCCTGACTCTGATCCTGCGCTGCCTGTCCTGACCTTCCGCTACGTCCCCAACTCTGATCCCATGCTGCCTGTGTCAACCTCCTGCCTGTCCCCTACACTCTGTACTTCGACCTTGGCCACCACCATGGACAAAATTGCACCTGTTGAACAACCTGGTGGTACCACGCAGCAGCAAGATCATCCTGCTTTGTGGCGGGCTCTGGTGAAAACCAGAGACCACTTAGACTCCGGTCCCAGGTGTCAGCTTATGTCATCGTCCGCTGTGGTCCAAAGAATCCACTACCACTGATCCTGACAATCTGCATTTGCAATATCTGCATAGGGCAAATTTTGGTCGTTTTGAGAAACGCATAGCTGTTATCTAGAGGACATGAAATGGACTTATTTTTTTTTTTCAGGAACGTAGTGTGGAAATGTTCTCCAGAGGCCACAGTTACCAGGGTAGCATATTCTGCCGTGACCTATCACTACAGAATTTATATGTGTGGCACAGTTATTGGTATCTATGTATTTTATCTCCATTCTAATGATTTCTTTTTAATGGCCATGGCTAGTAGCAAGAGAAGTCAATTTACAATATGTCTGAGTTGCGTGGCCAAACCCAAACTGGAACTATGGGTCCACTCATCTCTACCTATAACCATTCACTATAAATATAATAAGCGTGTACTTGATGTATGTATGTATTGTAAGTGCTAGGTTTATTTGTCTCGTTCTCTCCCTTCTTCATATTTATCCATAGTCACCATCCATTGCATTTCCCCTGCCTGCAGCTTATGGATTATTTTAACCCATTATTTACTAGAATTGGTTATTATATTAACCTCATAACTTCTATGGCTAAGCTCCTCTTATAGTTTATTATTTTTACACACAAACCTCCCCCCCCCCCCCCACTTTTCTAATATCCCCAATCCCTCTTCTTACTATACTCTACTTGTATTTAATATTTGATTGTCAACTACAGATTACATCTTTTCCATTATTTCTCTATAGTCCTGCTAATTACTTCTGCCCCATTCATCCTTCTTTCCACAATATGAGGCAATCTGCCAGTATCTAGTCTAGATGCCAGCACCCAGCACCCAGTAGCTCCGCTCCTGGTCATGTGACCAGCCTCAGCGCTATATAACTCTGCAGCCGCTCAGTTACACACTGACACTGCTGGAACCAAGGTGAGTCCTCACTATAACTACTATAACCCCCACTATCACATGGAATCTCACTATGGACTTATTCCATATGATACAACCTCTTCTACAGAAGATCTTTTAGGTTCCTAATTATTTCTATAAAATGCATGTGGGTTCTCATCCATGCTGGTACCGAACCCACAGATCCCCATTATCATAATCTTTACCCTTCTAGTTACAATCCTCCTCACTATCCTCATTGTTAGGCTACACCCCGGCTGTAGGTATACGGGACATAAACAAGGGTCCTGTGTGCTCTATCTTTTACGTCTCGGGCTGTCGGCTCATACACGGGGATGTGAGATCACAGCTGTGTACATACATGAGCCTAGAGAAGCAAATCAGGACACGCCAGCTGTAGGAAATTCCCCCAGGGCACGTCCTCGTTTCCTTCTTATATACCATCTTACACCTGACATGGCTATCGGTCACCGCTCTACCATCATAGACCAATATAAAATATGTAAACAATTAATTCCCAAAATGTGTTGTCCAGGGTTTTTTTTTAAAAAACCCATCTCAGTTTAACAAAGGACATTCATTCTGATGATCAATGGTGGTCGCATCAGTCATATCCCAATCAATTAGATACATATTATTTGTAAAGGGGAAACTATGTAATCATGGGAGATGTATGAGGCTTTATATATGGTTATATAATAGACTGTACAGACACAGAATGAGGTTTTTAGGCAGCGCACACCCCAGGTCTTCTATGTGTAAAAACTGTAAAGTGCCAGCTCATGAATTGTGTCGCACGTTCTTCTAAAATCTGGTTCTCCCTGCACTGCTCAGAGTGCACCAACTTCTTTTTGGTGCACCTTTAACATAGAGTGTGCGACACACTTCTGTCCAACACTGCATGATAAATGTGGTGCACGGTCCGACTGAGCACCAGAACCCCCCCCCCCCCCCCCCCTTCAGTGCAAAATTTTGTGCAGTGTTGGTGCAGCCGTGGTCACTTGTCTATATAACCAGAGCATTTATTTACAGATCCTCTCCTCCTGTGTACTGCCCTTCTGTTTGTGCACAATGTTATCCTGTCTGCTGCTCCTCCTCAGTCTAGGTAAGTCCTAATGTTATCATGGATTATGTCTGACTGATCTCTTACTAGTCCTGTACATGATGCCAGTGTTGAGCAGATGGCACCGGGGCTGCAGGAATCACAGTCCTCCTCTGCTGCTGGACTTTCAGGTAATGGGATTGTAGTGGATAATCCAAAAGCAGAATCTGAGAAGCTCCATATCCCACACAGGACGTTACTGGAAGATGCTTTCTGATTTCTTTGTTTTAGTATCAGTGGAGGCATCAGGAGGTTATCCTCGGCGTTTCAGTATAATGGCTAAACATGTCCTGAATAGGCCACTAATACAATACTCCTTCTATGGCTGCCAATGTGGATGGATTTTCGGTAGCCAGATACTGGATGAAACCGATAGGTAAGTGGCTGATAGCCTATAATATTCAGTATTTAGCAAAGTAGGAATAGGGAACCAAGAAGGAGTTGTTGTAATGGAAGTAGACGTTCACTGTCTGACAATTATGATGATGTATGGAAGTGATTACGATATTATGCCCTCCCCAGCAGCTTCCCCTCTTATTATGTCCTCTCTAGGAGCTTCCCCTCATAATATGTCCTCTCCAGCAGCTCCCCCTCATATTATATCCTCCCCAGCAGTTCCATGTTAACTTTGTCGCCACCCTGCTGTGTAATCCACAAAATATACTGGCAAACTTTTATCATGTACCGATATTATTTGAGCGCTTCTTGCTCACCTCCTTTGGTTCCTCTCTGCCACCCATTGGTTTGAAGCCTGAGTCCATTTAGGGTATGTCGCCATGACACTCTCTAGCCTGCTGCCGCTGCCTCTGCATGCCGTCCCCTATAGTGTCAGGGTCAATTATTGGATGTTTTAGATGCTATCTAGCTTCATTCTGTCACTCTGTCATGGCCATGCTGTTGCCCATAATTTTGGTATAATGGTGCGATTAAGCAGCCTCAGAGGCATCCATGCATGCTGCCCCTGCTGTTTCCTGTCCATTTCCGTGGTGTTTCCATCCTTTTCTGAGGTTCCCAGGTGTTTGGCCAAGCTTCCCTGTGCAGAGCCTTGGTCCCCTTGAAAAATGCTCGAGTCTCCCATTGACTTCAATGGGGTTCGTTATTCGAGACGAGCACTCGAGCATCGGGAAAAGTTCGTCTCGAATAACGAGTACCCGAGCATTTTAGTGTTCGCTCATCTCTAATGATGACGCATCAGTCACTTTCTGGGTATCTGCTATAGCCATTTCTCATGGAGCTTAGGTTAATATTTGATATTGATCCACCTTGTCCATGTAATTTGGCACTGTTCCACCCCTACACTCCCCCCCTTTTCTCTTCTCTAGTATTTATTTATTTATCCATTTTGTTTTTCTCATTTATTAAAACCTGATCTCTCATAGCTCATTATTTTCTATACTGGGTTTGGGAAGTTTTTGCTGACTGCTGACTATTCTTATATATTGATTTTACCGTGTCTTATTTGAGTTATCAATAATTCTTGATAATAACCAAAAATAATGTGTAGGTCAAGTAATGATGTGTCACCCGGTGATACTTACCCGCTACTTATTGATCTCAATAACAACGCTCTCAGTTTGTGCTTTATGCTTATTAGTAACTCCATTAAGGGTTCCCTTGTACGTAATAGATGAGAAAGGCGGAATCCAACAATTTTGCCCAGTTTGGCCAATCAGTTAATATGTATTGGAAATCTATCTCCCCTATAATTCTTCTGGCAGACAGAAATTTAACTCCCCAATGGTTTATAGGGGAATTACATTTAGATTACCATAGTTGCTAAACGACTTCCTGGTTGTTATTTTTTTTTAATCAGGTATGGTATAACATTTCCAGAAGTTTCTCTATTCTTCCTCATATACTATTGGTTGAAATGATTTAACAATCAGTGCAAAAACAAGTTATGCACCTCCAGTTCCTACGTATTTTTTTGCCCCCATAACAAAGTCACCCTTCCTATGTAGCCTAAGTAAAAGATATACCTGTTGGTTTTATTGTTGTTTAAATTGATTTGAAAACAAATGCAACTTTATCTCAAGTGCTTTAGGGGTGTTAACAGAGCCTCTCCCGAATTTATCTCCAGCGCATAGTCAACATCTTCCAAAGCACTTTAGATCTGGCCATCACTTTTTCCGGTTTTTTTATTCTAATATCACTCCCCTTTTTTAGATGCTGCACTTGCTCGGTCCAGTGCAGTTTTCTTCTTTATAGAACCATATGTAATCTATAACTGTGTAACTCTCTATGAATGAAATTAAGCTAAAATATTACAGTGAAATTCAGATCAGCAGGGGGAGGAGAGTGGTAGCGCATGGAAAGAGCCAGGTAAGTGTAGACAGTTTTTGAGAAGTTAGCAATTTGCAATTTGTTGAATGGCTGCTATGAAAAGCAGCAGAATTCTGTTTGCAGCTGTGAGGTATAGCATAATATAAATAGTATAGTATAATATAAAGATATGCCTTGACTAAAGTACATACATTTATTAAATCATGATCAAAGGATGACCCTTTTTTAAAGCTCTCAACTCACATCACCTCTACAAGTAAAAACAGTGATGTGTGAGGCACTTTATGAGCTTAAAGGGCTTTCCCCATAAAAGAAAATTCTCAAATCAACCCCCTAGTGATGTTAACACAATAAAGATCATTTTTAACCCTTTAATTACTTACACAATTTGATTCAGTTTTATTGATGTTTTAGCGCCTATCACTCAGCGATGGTCAGTGTAAGATTGCACGGTGTGGGCGGGTCTCTCTAACCAGACACTTCATGATTCCTCTAGTTCTGGGAGCAGAAGGTGTGGTTAGATTTATCAGGGTACAGGTTTATATACACTTTCATTTACCTGCTGAACATTGTACAAGTATCTGATACATAGAAGGAGACATGAGGCAGATCAGAGATGATGAGATGCATGAGATGCATATTACACACAATGACAGGCAGCTCTCCTACATCTATGGTATTCCACAACACATTACATCTGCTCTGCCTTCCTAGACGTATCTGTCTGTAGCTTGTAGTTCTCCTCACACTGCTTCTGGCAGGATCTGTGTCAGTGTGAGCTCCGTCCAGAATTCAGAAAAGAGAGAAAAACTCTGCTCTATGGCTGTCACACAGAAATCCAAGATGGTTCTGCGACCCTAAGTCAGAGATTACAGAGTCGTGTCTAGGGACTGAAATTGTGCACACCAGGACTGATAGAGACAGATTGGAAGTATATATATGAAATGCTGTATCTTTTTTAATAACAGTGAATTCGATGTGTTATTTTGTTATCCTGAGTACATATAAGAAACTTGTCTTAGTGGTAATATCCCTTTAACAGACAAACTTCCAACAGTGATCTGTCATTTATAAAAAGTTCAATTTCCATGTGCAGCCTAGCCCTTTTACAGAATGATTTCCATTCATTGTAGATAAAAATACCAATCTGGCCAAACCCCTGGTTCATCATAAAGTTTTTCATAAAGTTAAAAACAGAATTTTTCTACAATGATAGATTGTTGGGAACCAGAAGAAACACAATACGGTTTAAACTTTGGGACTGATTGAATAGCTGGAAGACTTTATCTAATGGTATAAGACTACCTGTACATGAATGTTGCAAAAAGCTAAAATTAATGTCTGTTTTTCAGCGCCATTTTGAATCAGTCTAGTATCCGATTTTCTGGGATTCTCATGAACTATAACCAATGAGTGATCTATAAAAAAAAACTGATCAGACTACCAAGTGCTTTAACCTTTAATGGACAGGTCATGGTCCAATAAGATAACAGCTGTGGGCACTGATCCATTGAAAGGCACTCACATGCTATCCGTTCAAAAGACGGTTTCATGCCCTAAGGCTCACTTCTGATGTTCTCTAATTTTAACCCAAGGGAGAAAACCAAAGTGCAGAAAGAGTGGGGTGACTGTAAAAGTCAAAATGTACTTTTCTATTTTCTACTTTTATGGTGTGATGTAATTTGGTGCAAAGCACTTACGTTTAACGCAAGTTAAATCACTTTTAGGAGCACGATTCACCTGGAGCCCCTCACGAGCTGTTGATTGGAGAAGACCACAATTCTGGATGCTAACGGTCCAATACAAAGATCAAATAGCTGCCCACCTAAGGGTGATGTCACACGTTCAGTTTTTCAGATGCAGTTTTTGATGCCCAAACCAGGAATGGAGTAAAAGGAGGAGGAGGAGCAGCACCTTTCAATTATTTGTCTCACACATTATGATCCGCACCTGCTTTTGGCTTCAAAAACTGCATCTGAAAAACTGAACGTGTGCTGTAACGCGGTGCATTTTTGGACAGTTTTTGGACTGTTTAAAACGGTCCAAGAGCTGTCTAGGAAAGCACTATGTGACAGCACCCTAAGAGTGTATTCTTGCTCTGTTCTTTTTACCATGCGTTTAGCTGGTTTGAATTCGATTTTCTTAACTTGTGGAAGTGTAAGCAGCTGTGAAAATGTTAATACAGCTGATTACACTTCCAAAAAATAAGAGAAACAGGTACAAAGTAACCAAACGCATGGAATACATGCAAAAACGTGTGCGTTTTCTGTTTAAAAGAGCACCAAGAACAGAACGAGAACTGTCCAAGAATGTGACAGAACCCCAAGACTTGTAATTTTTATATACAATGTTAACAGCTGTTAATTAATACGCTTTGAAACAAATGCGTTAAACACCATTTGTGCATGCACCCTCAGAAGAAAAAAAACTGTCTATTTTCTGTTGTTCTCAACAATACACCTTACTTCCGTGACTCCGACTCAATCTTAGACTATGTCATTGTTTCAGGGAATGAATGTGTTACAATTTGGTGTAAGTATTCAGCAGCTAAATTGCTTTGGCTGTTGCTATTTTATGGGATAAACTGATGCAGGTCACAGTAGCCAAATCTCCTTTTTACAAGTTCCTGGCTAGAAAATTGTTTGTTGGCATAAACAGATGGGGATTATAAAATTCTCGCTGATTGCTCGGAGAACCGAACATGTTCTCATCGTGTTTTGGCAGCCTGGAAAAAGTCTGTAGTTCTGTTAAATGTTCTGCTACTGGCAAATTGTGAAACCCTAAACAGAGGAATCTGAAGTTGTTTTATAGCTGGAGGAAAGCATGAAGTGTTTGGAAATGTGCAATAAACAGGCAGATTTGCTTGCAGGCAAATAGGTATTATTACATCAACTACAGGACTAATACCTGGCAACCTGCTGCCGTCTACAATGAGCAATGGCCAATATTGAATTAACACAATGAGTTATATGCAGTAGTTACTGATCTGCTGGTATAACAAAGGAAGTTATAGCAAGTGCTGAAGCAGTCAGGGACAAGGACTCTAAAACTTGTATACGATAGTGGAACATTACGTAATATTATGTACATTGGTAAGAATAGAATTTCCCTCTTTGTTCAGAATTTCTAATTTCAATTCATTTGTGTCCAGATAATGTGAAATGACATAAATTCACAATTGCACCATTTTCACCATACTGGGGCTAAGATGGGAAACAAAGTTGCAACCAAATTCCGCTATTCTGAAGTTATGGAATTCTGTTTTTTGTCGCCGATCTCCCCATTCTACTTTGTCTTTGAATAGGTCTATTGATCTAGTGCATTGGTGGCGAACCTAAGGCACGGGTGCCAGGGGTGCCACTCAGAAACCTTCCAGTGGGCACTCTCAGGCTGTTTCCCAGGCACAGAGTTTGCCAGACATGGCAAACTGCAGTCTCAGACAGTCTGTGTTATTTTAAAGAGACCCATCTTAGGCTGCCTGGGACTGTAGGAATAGTGAGAAGGTGTGATTAGGGTTGGTTTAGAGCTATTACAGAACTTGCTCCAGGCCCCCACGATTCTTCCTGTTCAGGGGGCCCTACCGTCTTTGAATTGTATAAGGGCACTCAGGCAGTTATGTTACTGCCATGTTGACACTTTGGGAAAAGCTAGTAGGTTTTGGGTCACATTTTGGGCACTTGATCTTGAAAAGGTTTGCCATCACTGATCTAGTGTATCGTATCCCGATAGCCTCTCTGCTGTAAAGCATAGGAATGCCCTTACATTTCCCTTGAATGCAATTAATGGAAACTCCCAATTTTACTCTCTGCACCCAATGCACATCTAAATTCATAGAAAAATCTGCATGCAATGTACTAAATAGCTTCATCTGGTTTAAGTTCATGTACACGAAAACAAATTTTGCCGTTGTTTCAACAGCTAGCACACGTTACAATTTTCTTCTATGTGCTTATACACACAGCCACGGATTCCATGGCCCAGTGAGCCGACAGTCACTGGCAAATGATCAGGGCTTACCTGTCAATGACACACGGCACCATTGTTTGTGTGCTGAGAAACTGACTTGGGCTGCAGGTCCCAATGAGGATTTTTCATCTTCCACTAAGAGAAAAGATCCACTAAAAATTCACAGCGGAAAATTGATCTTATGAGTAACTCACATGCAAGGAATCGCAAATCCACAACATAATACACTAGAATTGTAGTGTATGGGATTGACACAAACATTGAAGAAAAGAATTTGATGTAGCAGCAAGAAAATTGAAATGTCCCACAAAACAAGTTAACTTGCTGATCGGTGGGGATCTTTGTGAGCGCCCGCTCGGCATTCTCTGTCAGCTCCATAAAGATGCCTCCAGTCTGTGCCTATCACTGCACTGGCTGCCTGTCTCCTTCACTTTAAAATAATAACCCTCATCCACAAAGCTCTGCATAATGCCGCACCTCCGCATCTCTCTTCTCAGTCTATCATCCAACCCTTGGTCTTCGATCTTCAATCTTAACCTTAATTTTAACCTCTCATGCACGTCTCCAGGACTTCTCCCGAGTTGCTCCAACTTACTGGAACGTCCTTCCCCAGACTAATACCCTCCCTCCAAAGTTTAAAACGGGCTCTTAAAACCCATCTCTTTAGGCCTATCACACTCGCTAACTGCATGAAATGTCAACTCTCCCTTTACAAATTTATCCTATGTCGTCCTTCCGTCTGTTATCCGGCAAACACCAGATATATTCCAAGTTCCAGGCTTCTCTGCTGTCACTTTCACCTTGGACCATGTAAAAAGGATGGCGGCTGATGGATGGTTCAAGCAGCAGAATTTTTATGTATTAAATTATTTTATATTATTCTCTTATAAAGATGGCTGGACCACTTTACAATCTCTATTACCTCTTGTGTCACCCACTCATCCTCAAAGAATGTAAGCTCTCGTGTCACCCACTCATCCTCATAGACTGTAAGTTCTTGTGTCACCCCCTCATCCTCATAGACTGTAGGCTCTTGTGTCACCCCCTCATCCTCATAGACTGTAAGCTCTCGTGTCACCCCCTCATCCTCATAGAATGTAAGCTCTTGTGTCACCCCCTCATCCTCATAGACTGTAAGCTCTTGTGTCACCCCCTCATCCTCATAGACTGTAAGCTCTTGTGTCGTCCACTCATCCTCATAGTCTGTAAGCTCTTGTGTCGCCGCCTCATCCTCATAGACTGTAAGCTCTTGTGTCACCCCCTCATCCTCATAGACTGTAAGCTCTTGTGTCACCCCCTCATAGACTGTAAGCTCTTGTGTCACCCCCTCATCCTCACAGACTGTAAGCTCTTGTGTCCCCCTCATCCTCATAGACTGTAAGCTCTTGTGTCACCCCCTCATCCTCATAGACTGTAAGCTCTGGTGTCACCCCCTCATCCTCATAGACTGTAAACTCTTGTGTCACCCCCTTATCCTCATAGACTGTAAGCTCTTGTGTCGCCCCTCATCCTCATAGACTGTAAGCTCCTGTGTCTCCTCCTCATCCTCATAGACTGTAAGCTCTTGTTTCCCCCCCTCATCCTCATAGACTCATGTGATCAGGGCCCTCACTCCTATTGTTCCATATGACTGTCCTCGTGATCTGTGGGGGTCTCATCACTGAGACCCCCACTGATCAGCAAGTTAGGCCCTGCCGACAGGATAGGACCTAACTTCTTTAGTGGGAAAACCCTTTTAATGCTGCGGATCCAGCTGCAGAAATCAACCTTTACAATGCAGAAGTTAAGCCCTAGGATTACATGTGTATGTAGGATTTTACTTACCCATAGACCCACAACATAGAGAAGTGCACATAAAAGTCTGCAAAGTCACATGAATAGTACCAGACAATTTACCAGACAAACTACCACAACATGCCAGATGCAATGATTGAAACCTGACAGAGCCCATTATAGTTAACATAACTGGTGCAGATGTGAAATGTGCAAGAAAGTCAATGTCACCAGAATTTACCCCATCAAACTGCTAGCCCTCTCAGCTCGGGAATGATATCTCTTTTGTGAAACCTCGTTTATATGTAAAATAAAAACATACCTCCAAAGTCACATGAAAATGAACAGAGAAGAGCCATATTTTGCACAAGATTAGTCACTTTTAGAGGCTGAAGAGGCAAGGTCACTTAAGACACCACTATTTTCGGTTTTTAGCTGCAGCTCACATTTTATATGTTTACATATTTTTAAACGTCAGTAGATCCATCTCTGTAGCTCAAAGAACCATAGACCTGATAGTGTTGATAAATAAGATTATTATATTCAATATGGCATAAAATAGGTACTAAAGAATCAAAGATAGAGGCATCTGAAGTGATGCCCCTCCTCCAGCATTCCAAAAGTGACTGATCTCAGGTAAAAAGTGACTCTTCTCAACATTTTCACATGACTTGGGTGAAGAATTTTTTTAATAAGTAAATGGGTGAGATTTCACAGAGAGTATACTAGAAAGGACATTTCATACCCTTCCTGAGGACTGGTAGTTTAATGGGGTTAAATATAGAGACAGGTTCCCTTTAAGCACAAAGTTGTTGTTCCACATTGCTCGGCCAGCCTTTATTTGATAAAATTATTGAGAAGATGCAATATGATGAATCGAAATGTGCTTTTACGCCTGTGTAATGTGTGCAGAGCATTTGCGCAGGCCTCTCTAGTTGCCAAGGGGTTAATAGCCCACGAGCTCAAATCCGTATAATCAACATTCACTCCCGTTTCCAAGTTTAAATTGAGCAATTGTTTAATTATGCGTAAGCGGCAATACATCCAGCACGTTATCTAAATCACCGCTTTAATTCCTGGACTCCCCAATCCAAATTGTTTTTTTTTCCTCCTTTTTTTTCCCCTCTTTCTCGTTCCCTCCCTCCGCATCATTAACGCTGGAGAGTTAATGAATATAAAAAGGGAAGAGGCTAATTATGCTTTAATTTACAATGATGGTGCCATCCTGGGACCAAGCAAAATCTGTTTTCAAAACAATTATAAAAAGCATTAGGCCCTGGTAAATAGAATCATTCCCTCCCTGGATATATGTATGGATCGGCAGAAGGACGGCTATTTATATACTCATGTGATATTGGAATATGCAGGTAGGTAAACTTATATGGGCAATTCCAGTAGGCGGAAGCTGGCACACCTTGTGTGCTAAACATATAATGGAGCGAGAGCATATACGATCTATTATCATCCATGTCATCTAACCTGTAAGGGATATTTGCATATGCATGAGGCTAATACACAGAATTACTACAAGGGGCTGCCATTACAAAGCTCATAGACAACTGTGATCACAGGATCTCGGGTTCCGGCCTAGTGTTCCCTACTTGCTATCACACAATGGGGCAGATTTACTTACCCGGTCCTGCCGCGATCCTGCGGCGCGTTGTCCGACGAGGATTCGGGTCCGGCGCGATTCTTGAAGATCGTGCCCCCGAGTTCCTACATCCGTCGCTTCTGCACCGAGGTCCGCCGGAGTTCACCTGCTTCTTCCCGGTGCATGTGAGTGCTAGATCTTGCAACGCAATCGCGTTTTTAAATTCCGCGGTTTGTCCGAATCCGTCGGGTTGTCTGACAACCACGCCCCGTGATTTCTGTCGCGCGCAAGCTGGCGTTGTTGCGCCAAAATCCGATCGCATACGGCAAAATCCCGGGGAAAAATGGAAATCGACGGGAAACCCAACGAAAGTGCGTCCGACGGACCCTTAGTAATTGAGCCCCAATGTGGTTTAGAGATCAAACATGGAAAAAATTTTGAGGAGTTTCAAGACCTAACTATCAAGAATGGATCAAAATTCATAAAAATCTGGAGTAATAATAAGAACATACAGTCATCCCACACAAGCTCCGGAGTTGCTCCATTACTTCTAGTTTTGGGCCAAAAGTTCTGGGGGTCCATAGGACCTGCATAAGCCAATGAGTGACCTTCTTAGAACAGAAGACTACAACAGAAGAGAAGTTTGAGAAAAGTTAAGTGACACCCGATGGTCCGTGGAGGCCACTCATTGGCTGAAGTGGGACCTCTCAGATCTTCTGGTTGGGCGGAAAAAACGGTATTAGTGGAACAACATAGAAAACAGTAGCAATAGCTGGATGAATATGCCTTCTATTTTTAATCCACTCCAGATTTTCTAGATTCCTGGAAATCATCTTTTAAAGGAAATCTTTCATCAAAATCCAGGATGATAAAGCAGGGACATTACTCATACATCCAGGCGCTGTGACTGTGGTAATCTACTTATATTTGTTATCCATGGCCTTCTAGCAAAAATCTGTTATCCATGGCCTCTTTCCTTCTAAAATCAAGTTTTACAATTATTTTAATCAGAAGGGCCCTACCAGTCCCCTCTGTGTTTTAACTTCACAGGCCGTTACACTGTGCAGGAGCACTTCCCCTTCACGCTTTGTGCTGAAACCTCCTGTGCTGCAGTGATATTACAAAAGGAAGAGGTAGTAGAACAGCTTGTGAAGCCAGAGAATAGAGGGGCTCAGGTAGAGCCCTTCTGTTCATTATTAAAAGTTGATTTTAGAAGGAAGGAGGCCATGGTTAACAAATATAAAACGATTACCACAGTCATGGTGCCTAGATCTATGAGTGAGTGTCCCTGGTTTCTGAAGCTTGACTTTGATGGTAAATGTCCTTTAAGCAGCTAAGTATATAATGCTTTAGGCAGGATAAACTCTCAACTCTATAATATATGTGCATCATCCTTCCTGGCATGGAGTGAAGACATCCATAGTGGACAATTTGTATGTTTCTCGGAGCGCCGTTAGCATTTGCAGCTTTTGCATTCAACAAGAGGTTAATATCTGCATTTCAAAGTCGTCTACAAATGTGTTAAGCCACGTGTATGCACAGTATATGATGTATGATGGCCGATCACTGTCCACTGTTGAAAGAATAAGTAAAGTTTTAATATTTTGCAGACAACACACAAACAAGCAAGCAAGTGCCCAGTGGAAGTTCTAATAATACGGACATGTACGAATCTTTAAGCAGGTAGTCTTCCAAAAGGATATATAAACCTCTATAAAGGCAAACTATCATGTTGAACATGCAGTATGATCTGCCGGCATCATGTTAGCTGAGGGAGCAGGGCAGATTGAAATACAGTTTTTAAAGGGGTTGAGCAGAAATAAAGTTTAGCAGGGTAAGTACAATCCCATAACATCAAATCAAAATCAAAAGACGAGGGGGCACTGTCTCCGTCTGGAGAAATCAAGGTTTAATCACCGGAGGCGACCGGGCTTTTTTACTATGAGAACTGTCAATCTGTGGAATAGCCTGCCTCAGGCACTGGTCACAGCAGGGACAGCAGAGAGCTTCAAGATGCCTTTTTACACCTAAATAACATTGATGGCTATGTTATGTAGAATTGTTTTCCCTAAATCCCTTCTCATGCAATTCGTTCCCTACCTTGGTTGAACTTGATGGACAAGTCTCTTTTTTCAAGCGTATAAACTATGATAATAGGATCACCCATATTGTACATAACCTGGGGAGCTTTCCCCTTCTGAATGTCCACCCTGTGAACACCAGTGACTAATCTCTGCTTGTAGAAAACTCAATATAAGGCGCACTGCCATCTGACTGCAGGACCCGGGACGTCACAAAAGGTCCCAAAAGTGGACGCTGATGGGTCACTTAATCTACAGGCAGAAGGGGAAGGTTTATTAGAGTAAGTACATACAGTGGGTAAAGAAAGTATTCAGACGACTTTACATTTTTCACTCTTTGTTTCATTGCAGCCAATTGGTAAGATCAAAAAAGTTCCTTTTTTGCTCATTAATGTACAATCTATACCCCACCCTGACAGAAAAAAATGAAATGTAGATATTTTTGCTAATTTAATAAACAAGAAATATCCCATGGTGATCAAGTATTCGGCCCCTTTGCTCAGTGTTGAGTAGAAGAAGCCCCTTTGGAGCTGGTGCAGCCAGGAGTCTTCTTGGGAAGATACAACAAGTTTCTCACACCAGGATTTGGGGATCCTCTGCCTCTTCCTTGCAGATCCTCTCCAGTTCCATCAGGTTGGACGGTGAACGTTGGTGGAAAACATTTTCTAGGCTCTCTAGAGATGCTCAATTGGGTTTAGGTCCGGGCTCTGGCTGGACCAGTCAGGAATGGTCACAGAGTTGTAGCCACTGATGTTATTTTAGCTGTGTCCTTAGGGTCATTGTCTTGTTGGAAGGTGAACCTTCGGCCCAGTCTGAGGTCCGGAGCCTCTGGAAGAGGTTACATCCAGGATATCTCTGTACTTGGCTGCATTCATCTTTCCTTCAATTGCAACCAGTCTCTGCCCCCATAGCATGATGCTGCCACCACCATGCGTCACTGCTGGGACTGTATTTGGCAGGTGATGGGCAGCGCCTGTTTGTCTCCACCGCTTAGAATTAACACCACAAAGTTCAATCTTCCTCTCATCAGATCAGAGAATCTTATTCCTCATAGTCTGAGAGTTCTTCATATGTTTTGCACACTGTATGAAGCTTTCAGATGTCTTATGGTAGACTCTGCTATATGTGGATCAACACATTTGCAGACGACTTTGGAAATCACTATTTTTCAGAAATAATTTTTCAGATATTAACCTCTTGTTGAATGCAAAAGCTGTGAATGCTAACCGTGCTCCGAGAAACATTCAGATTGTCCGTTATGGATGTCTTCACTCCATGCCAGGAAAGATGACACACATTATGGAGTTGAGATTTTATCCTGCCTAAGGTATTATATACCAAGCTTCTTAAAGAAAATTTATGGTAGCTGATTTTAACGTATACCAATAAAAATTTGTGTTTTAGTACCTGCCTACACCATGTACAATCTGCTCTGCTCCTCCTGCTCTATAACATGCTGCCTACAGATAGGACACCATGTACAATCTGCTCTGCTCCTCCTGCTCTATAACAGGCTGCCTACAGATAGGAAACTATAAAATGTACAATCTGTTTAGTTTCTCCTGCTCTATAATATGCTGCCATCAGATAGGACACTGTGTACAATTGGCTCTTACCTTCTCTATAATGTGCTGCCTGCAGATTAAACCCCTTGTTTAGCTCAATGCATTTTCTTTATAGGAAATCTACCATTTGATTTGATGCATTATGAAGCAAACATACCTTGAGAATGCTGTAGCTACACTGATGCAGGATCATATCTTGGTTAGTACCTGTGCTGAGTGGTTTTGCTGATAAAACAGATATAGCATTATGATAATGAAGCTGTGTCGCTTCTATGGCTGGTTCAGCGCTTCTCCTAGCAGTGAGTTATTCACTGCAGGAAAGGATGATGTAATGTGCCTGAAGGCAGAATAATCAATTTAAGCACCATCCCCCAGCTGCTGTCTATGAGTGATCCAGCTCAGGTTAATCGGTCATGTCTTGTCTTGATTTGTAACTACAAGCTCAGTGTCTAATGCGTTTTCCCAGCTTTCCCAAGGTCCTGAATGTTATAGTTGTAGCACCAGTGTAGCTACAGTGTTCTCAAGGCTTGCATAAAGTATCAAATCAAATGGTAGGTTTCCTTTAACCAATATTCAACTACATCTATAGGACACACTGTTGAGAATGTTTCTGTCATATATACAGGTTATTATGTGCAGCGTGACAATCCAATATGCTTTAGTCTTGGGCAATTACTTTGTTTTATATATGTTCCTTATCATACCCTTTTACTGTAACTATGTTACCATCCATTTCTTTTCACTATAATATAGTTTATTTTTATTTGTTTTATATACAGTTTTATTATTTTTAAGTATAATTTTAATGATGCCGCATCTGTTTATGTATCCTTTTATTTTACTGCATTCAATTTAGGTAATTTCCAGCTCTACATAGAGCACTATAGATATATTTTAGATTCATGTGACTTAACTCAAAGCAACTGTTCTATTCTGCTAAACATTTTAACTTGGAAAAGATTAAGAAACCTGAGCTACAACAAATTAAAGGTAATCTCAGCCTTGTGCTTTATGACACATTAAAAATATTTCTTAACTGACATCAAGACTATATATAACAAGCAGTGGGATATTCTGCCTTGCAGCGCTGGGGGTGCTGGGTTCGAATCCCACCCAGGTCAACATCCGCAAAAAGTTTGTATGTTCTCTCCGTGTTTGCGTGGGTGTCCTCCGGGTTTCCTCCCACACTCCAAAACATACTGTAAGGTTGTTTAGATTGTGAGCCCCATGGGGACAGGGAACAATTTCACATGTTTTGTGCAGTGCTGCGTAATCTGTGTGTGCTATATAAAGAATTATTATTATTATCGACCAACCTCATGTGCCAACATATTAGGTTCACTTCGGGCTAATCCCAAGCCCATTATCCTAATGATTCTGATTGTATTAATTGTATAACCTCTGAACTTTGCTGTGTCAGGTTCACAAGGCATTACTTCTAGTAGTGACCTGGCCCAGGCAGGTCTTAGGTCACCGGTGCCAAGCAGGGAGAAGTAAGGGCAGGTAGGGTCTGGGCAGGCAACACTCAGGCAGGGTCCAAGGTACAGGCTTAAGGTCAAGGCAAGCAGTGGTTAGACAGAGTCCAGGCTAAAGCCAAAGGTCAGCTCAAGCAGCTACAAATCAGGGTTAGTTCAAATCAGGGTGGTCACCAGATTCAGCATAGGAAGGCTGAAACTGAGCTGTACAACGAAACCCATAGTAGCATAATACACACCAATGGCCCAGCAAGCTCAGGTACTTCCCAGTTAGGTAAGTGCAGTTAAGAACCAGACCAGTGGAGTGCATGGGTTGGACCGGAACATATTTGCCTTGGGTGCACTGCCATTTTAACACAGTGCTTGGTGTACAGTATGTGACTAAAGATCCACAGATGAGTAATGAACAACTGAATGCCCATGGGCAGGAAAGCGGAAGGGGGCATTGAAGGAGGAAGCAGAAGTTCAGTGGCCAAGCCTAGTGGACAAAGTAACAAGATGACAGGCACAGATCATCAACTTAACTGTAAATAATTTGCATATTTAAGATGGGCCCAAATTAAGTATATGGACAACATGGAAAGTTTTGATTCACTTATGACCCCTTTCTTTGAGTCAGAACAAAGATCCGCAAGAACGGATGTTTTATGGTGTAATGCAAATATTACATGAGAAAACATTGATATAAGTGTAACAAAAAGCCTGTCCCAATGTTACTACTAGTCCCATGTATGTCCTATGATATATCTATAGGGGTTGGCACCACATAGGAGGATTGTACCAGGGCTGCTGTAATTTAAAGGTCCCTTGACCGGCCAGTGAGATGGTGACGCGGGACACCGGGAGCGACAGAGGAGGTGAGTACAGCTTTGTTTTTTTTAAATCGCTCCCCAGTCCGCCTGCAAGGACAACCCGTTCAAGCAGGAATAAAACACCTTCAATAAAAAATGGAACCCTTTATGTCGTGGTGGAACAGTGATACAACCACATGTATTTTTAGCAGGTTTAGGCTATATTCACACATTAAAAGAGGCATACATCGGCTCCGGGGAGAGGAGGAGGGGATGACCGCCCCTCACCCCCACCCCTTTTCATAGCAATATATGGCCGCGGCGCCGTGATACGAGGAAAGTTAGGAAATGACCTATCTTTCTCCCGGCTACGGAACGGTACAGTGCCGGACATGTGCTGCACCGTACCGCTCCCGTATGGCGCCGTGAGCCCATTGCTATGGGGGACGCATATATGCTGTACACACGTTGGCTGTATATACGTCCCCCAGACTTTCTTGTGAATGTAGCCTTAAACTTGTTAAATCTGTTTTATGGATTTTTTACATATTCTGTTCTACCAAAGGCTGATAGATTGTCAACTCTTTTTCAATCATCTCAATGACTACAGAGAGAATATAGAAGAACAGTGTCAAATTAAACAAAAACTCAATTATCACAGAGGAAACATAATTTACATTGCAGTACCATATTGCTTACCTATTACATAGAATCTTTTCAATGTGATCATGTGTCATAAAGCGTATGTTCACCGTTCGGCAAATATTAAATAGTATAAAAATTCAATATCTAATTAATCCCTCCGGAGAATCTGTCACTTCTTTGAACAAGTCTCATGACCTGCATCATTAATTAGCAATTTAGGTTTAAAAAAAATTGACCGAACAGTACAAAGCCACAGAAGTGAAAGGCAAAAACAATTTTAAAGGGCATCTACCACCAGGATGAAGGATTGTATGCAAATGAGCCTGAGGGGCTCCAGGCTCCATAGATGTGACAGTATTTCATGCTGGTGGTAGACGTCATGGCAGGCAGAGGCTGTATGAGATTGTCCATTGCCCCAGAACATAAAACAAAATAAACTCATTACTCACCTTCCAGGCACTCCCCGTGGCTCCTCTTCTCCCCTCTTCTTTTGCAGCAGTTCCAGCAGAGTCAGCTCTGCGAGAGCTGCCTGCCGCACATTATGACGTTGCGGGTCACTGCCTCACGACATCACAGTTTACACATGGGCTGAGTATAAGGAAACGGCTCTGCCAGAACTGCTGCAAAAGAAGAGGGGAGAAGAGGAGCCACGGGGAGCACATGGAAGATAAGTAATGAGTTTATTTTCTTTTATGCCGATGTGCTGGGGCTTCCTGTATACGGAGGGGGGAGGGAGTAGAAAAATGTGAGGCTAATAGTGTGAGGAAAGTGTATACTCTGGATTACAGAGAATGTGGGGTCTTGTTTTCTGCAGTAACCATTGTATTTCATAGTGGCACCACTGCAAAAAACAAAGTTGCACCAGTTTCTTATAGTTTTTTTTTGTACTGCTTTTAATGTGCAGTCAAAATGACACATTAGAGGGGTAATTTTTCACGACAGGGCACATTGGGAGAGATTTATCATAAGGCGGCTCTCTGCGACTGCCTTTGGAGCTTGGCTGCTTTTTAGATTTATCAAAGTGGCATTGGCCCTTTAATAAATCTCTATGGGATTTTAAAAAAATGACAAAATAATCGCAAGTAGAGTAAATTAATCGCAACAGCACATACACTAGGAGAGGAGTGGAGTGACCTTGCGACTAATTTGGAAAGAAGGAAGTCATAAATCTGGCTTTGCAGTGATTCTATGTTTTAGCCACTATTTCCGAGTGTCAGAAAAAGGCCCTTGTTATTCGACTCCAAAAAATTGCAAAAAAAACCCTTAGCAATCTTTTAATGCCACTTTTTTATGCCAAAAAGTCGCTGATAAATCTCCCCTATAGTGTATATTTGTAATATAATCCCCAGGTGCACAATTCTCCTGATATGCCAAGAGGATCTGGATGTGCTATTGCCTGCGCCAGGTTAGGGCCTGGTCCACTCCCCTTCCCTTCATGACTCCTCCCCAACCCACTTGGTGTTGTGTTGGTGTAGGGGGATTTAAAGAAAAAATGCCATACAATGCATGATACATGCCTAGCTTTCTCTCCATATTGTGGATTAGTGCAATTACAGCAAAGCCACATTTATATAACCACAATTTTGTATGCCGTAAGTACATTAAAAAAAAAAAAAAAGTGGTAAAAAAAAAAGATTTCTATGGACTACAAATTCCGACTCTTAAGACTAAGCAGTGTAAGGCCTCACTTTTTAGGAGAGTGCATTGCATTCTTCCTGTTGATATCAGTTTGGGATATACATTATATTTTGACAGCAATTCTTTTGTGATGATTCATTTGAAGATTTGTGATGCCAAACTCATAGAATGGACAATTTGGGAATTTTTAATAAGTTAATGGGATAAATATTTAATATTTTATTGGTCTTTGGAAGTGTGTGATCATAAAGCCACTTTAAAGGGGTTTGCCTATGGAAGAAAATTCACAGATTTCAATCCACTAGTGATGTTTACACAATAAAGATACATTTTTAACTCCTTACTTTACAATTTTACTCAGTTTTATTGCTGTTTGAAAATCACTCAGTGATGGTCACTATAAGATTCCCGAGTGTGGGCGGGGACTCTCCAAGCAGACACATTATGATTCCTCTAGTGCTGTGTGATGCCATTAGGTATACCATGTAGTTAGATTAGCGCCTTATGACTTTCTATATAAGGAGGCTATGTCCCAAAAAAAAACTATGAGTGAGTGAGCTTCAGCTATGACCTGTGTGTGTCTTCTGTGTTCTGCTCATTCATCCCAGCGCTGGTATCAGAAACCTGTACGAGATGAGATCCATGAGATGCATATTATACCACAGCTGAGAATGTCATGTGTAACAGCCATAACATACAGTATCAGCTCTGCTATATTCCTCCCTTTCCCCTGGATAAAGACCTTATCTGTCTGTAGATTTTAGCTTTACTCTCCTCACACTGCTTGCCAGCAAGAAGTGTGTGTGTGTCTGTGTGTGTGAGCTCGTCTTGGAATGTAAGGGGTCGATGAAGACAAACCCTAAAAGAAGATTAAAGGTGGGTCCAACAGGACTGATATAGACAGGTTGGAATTATATCTGTTAAATGCTGTTCTTTTGTCTCTATCAGTCCTGGGGTACACAATTTCAGCTGCCCCTAGACACCACCCTGTAACTTCTGACTTTAGGGTCGGCAGCCATCTTGCCTGAGGCTGCATGGAACTGTCTCTCCGTCTCTGCACTGTAGCCCCGTCCCCCTGCAGAACAGGTGTCTCTCCGCTGTGTTGCAAGTGATCGTTTTTTTGGCTCAGCTGCACTACGTTCCATGCATCAAAAATTGGGGGCCAACATGAGGAGAGAAAAAGAACTGGACCGCACATCCACACATCACACAATGATCTACTGCCGCTAGGCTACATTATATAACGAACTCGAGGTTCTTAGTTACATTTTGATCAAATTGTATAAGCCCACCAACCACTTCAAGGTGACCTCTTTTTGGTGGGTCCCTACGCTATTGTGTGCAGCATCACATGGCGTCCACCACCGCTGCAGCACTGCGCTGGCAGGACCAAGACCTGGTTGCCCCCCGGCACCCGTACTGGCAGCCATAGCCCCCATGGCTCCAGGCCCGGGTCCCCACCAGCACCGCACAACAGAAGCAGCGAACGCCATACAACGCCGCACCATGTGAACAGGAAAAAGGCTCACCATGTGTGAACAGGTGTTGAATACTCACTGTTTCATGTAGTCTCAGGCGCTAGCTGAGAAGAAGTAGGTGGCCCCTATATCCAGTCTCCTGCTAATTTAAAAGCACCTGGGTCGAATGGGGTGGAGTGCTGGTACCAGGCAAAAAACAAAATAAATGAAGGGATAGAATATACTAAACCAACATGAGGAGAGAAAAAGAACTGGACCGCACACAGTGATCTACTGCCGCTAGGCTACATTATATAACGAACTCGAGGTTCTTAGTTACATTTTGATCAAATTGTATAACCCACCAACCACTACAAATTGGGGGGCGTGCCGTCTGAAGATCCAACTGATTCGAACTGAGCAAGGAAGCGACACATGCAGGATATCGGGTGCATGATCTTAGTGAATAGTGGCAAAGTGCATTACCGTCGAACAATGCACTTTCTGTGAACTCCATCGGCCGTGTAAGTAAATGTGCCCCAATGAGTTCCTGCCGCAAGAAGCAACAACTACAAGCTACATAGAGATAAGTTGTTTATCTGGGGAGGCACAGCAGATCTAGTGTGTTGTGGAATATTAGAGACGCAGGAGAGCTGACAGTGTGTAATAGGCATCTAATGGATCTCATCTCTGATCTGTCTCATCTCTCTTTCGATGTGTCAGATACTAGTACAATGTTCTGATGCTAAATAAAGAGGATATAAACCCTGTACCCTGTTAAACTAACCACATTTTCTTCTCCCAGAACTAGAGGAATCATGAAGTGTCTGCTTAGAGAGTCCCCGTCCACACTCTGGAATCTTACACTGACCATCACTGAGTGATAGAAGTTAAAAAAGCAATAAAACTGATTAAAATGGTAAAGTAAGGGGTTTAAAATTATCTTGATTGTGTAAACTTCGCTAAGGGGATTGAAATTGGAGAATTTTCTTTCATGAGAAAACCCATTTAAGAAGTCTTTTGGAGCAAATTATGACCGAATTCTGGTGTTGCGAAATTGTGTCAAAAAGTTCCACATTTGTCTCATTCGTCTATAGAACATTTTCCCTATGGTGGTCTTGGGTACATTTACAATGGGCCATAATGTCTTTCAAAATAGCAGTGGTGCTTGTTGTTGTGTCCTTTCATTTTTCAATTTTTTTCTCTAGTGAACAATTTAAAATGAGATGACTCTCCTGGGACATCTCTCACCTTCCATTTCACACCAGGAGTCATCTTAACAAAATGCAAACTACTAAGAGAAAGTAAGAACTTCTATGTTTGTACATTATTCGTGGATTGAGATCTACCCATATTTTTCTGAAAGCTTTTCCAGCCTTTTCTGCAAGATGCGTCTCTGCAACAGGTAGAACTTTTGCCCTGAAGCATGGTTCACATTAAAGGGTTATTCAGCAAATTAATGTTATTGTTTGCATTATAAAAACTTATACAATTTTCCAATATACTTTTTGTTTTAATTCCTCACAGTTTTCCAGATCTCTGCTTGCTGTCATTCTATGGAAAGCTTCTAGATTTACTTCCAGCGGACAGAGATTCAGAACTTTTTGCTGTAATGGGACCAAGGATTATCAATAAAGCTTCATTACAGACACCTTACAGATGATCATTGCAGTCTGGGACTATAGTAAAGCATACAGAGAGCTTCAGTGGCAAAGGGGTCCGTCTTTAACTAGGGGTCGTCTGTAAGTCGAGTGTCCTTAAGTAGGGGACTGCCTTTACCGGTAAAGGTTTATTCAATTTTAATACTTATTATAAAACTTTAAAGGGCAAAAATAAAAAACTGCATATTTTTTTTCACCTTTTTAGTACATTTGTCTGGTAATTGTATAAGCATAAAAACATGTAATCCTATCACGTTGAAGTGATTTAAAGAAGAGAAGAACAGAATTAAGAAAACACTGACTTGGACATTCAGGTACCAATGACTCTCAGTTACTCCCAAAACCTTCAAAGATTATTGTTAGTTTCCAAAATAAAGCAGATTTATACATTGAGTAGCAAATCCAGGTGAAGTACTATTTCTAAAAATCTGCCAAATGATATCTGATCTAGTAGCAGATGCTCTCTTCACTAAATAAATGAAAATGAACATGTGTAAGTGTAGCACTTACTCTGGGCTCTGGATGGCAGTAGTCCGCTACATTTCCCCACTTCTACACAATGGAAATTTCTCCAGGCGTTCCTCTGAAATAGTTGAAAGTAAGACAATGTTCCATGGACTTCAGTACGTTGTTAACTCTACTGTGATCCTCCGAGGACCAAATTCATTAAACCATGAACCTGAGTGATTTTTTTTTTAAGGGGAACTATATGATAGCACTTTGGAAACTACAGTTGAAAATTGTCAAAACAGAATCACATGTTGGAGATTGTGAAAATATGAAACCAGTAAAAATGTAGGTTTATCTTTAGTGAATATATGAGAATACACCAGGGAATTGCAGAAGTCTGTAGATTGCTCACTGTGGGCTTGCTTCATAAGACCAGAATATGGGGGATTCACAGCAAAGATGAAATTCAGACCCATTTCTGGGACTTGTTGACACTAATTATTACTAATTTTCACAGGAGGCCAAAGAATCTGTAATATAGACTTCATCCAACTAATCTAACTGCTGGCTACGATAGGTAGTAAGACACAAAGTGCAATGCAACATAGAATAGCCGCTCAACAGCCAAAGGGTCCATGTTGACCACCACCAACAGAACCTCCAATGGATGCACAAGCACCAAGGTAGGACCATGGAGCAATGCAATAACATGGTTTGATAAATCATGTATTATTTTACGTCATAAAGATAACCAGGGATTTGGGTATAGGGCCAGCGTTAGGGGACGGCAAACTGGGTATTTGCCCAGGGCCCCCTGTATTGATCATTTCATATCCCTTGGTCGAATTCCCGGTTGAAGATTCTTATCATCTATCTCTTGTCTACCTGTTACCAAAACACAAACTACCATTGTATAATTGTATTAAGGAAAATGACTGAAAGATACCAATGTTGACTGGGCCTTAAATTTACCCTATGGAGGCCCCAACCTGCAACTTACAGGATCTGCTGATATCTTCTTGGTGCTGCACAGGTAGCGATCAGAGATATTTGCTTTTGAGATTACAACTGGTCATTATTCAGTATTTATATTCCATAGAAATATAAGGCATATCTAGAACATGTTTCCAAAAAGGTCAAACTTTATCCTTTATTGTTTAAATGTCAAAAACCATTGATATACATCAAGATACAACCTATGCATTTCCAAATTTCCCCTACATCATATGTTATACCTGCATATGTGCATTTATGTGCATATGTTTAAATAGAGGTAAGAATCTACTGTGTTTGTATCCATGACTAAGCTCATCTGAGCGAAACGCGTTGGATTTACCCTGTGTTTCCATAGTGTTGTGCACTCTGCCACTACTTATGCTTTTAAAGAGGTATGAATAAAAAAACTACTATTTTTACTGCTACATTCTTCTGAAGCGCTGGTCTTTTCTACAAATGTGCTACTGCCCCGAGTCCATGGGGGATTTCCTCGAGTCCGTGCGCTGGAAGGTTTTCGTCTGACTGGTGAGCTGGATTTTGCCTTTTTTGTCTTTATGTGCTTGTACCTGTATATGTGCATTTTTATGTCCCATTAACAATATTGATGGATACGGAAATGGCCTGATGAAAACGCCACTCCGGTTGCCTTTGCATCACTTGATTTAATAAATAACTAACTTCATATGAATTTGGTGCATCCCTCTACCATGTTCTGATGACTTTATAGAAGCAGATATATATTATATTAGCAGATATGATATTATAGAAGCAGACATGAATACCTGCATTTTTTTTAGTCTTCCCATATTATAGATACGGTTGAAAAAAAAAGTCAAATTATCACAGTGTTAATTCTTTAGGGGAACACTGGTATAGTTTGACTTTGGGCTCAAAATGGTCAGAATCTATATCTTTATGGGTTTTACTAATACTTGTAGTTGCATTGGATTTTAGAGTTTCAGTTTTGAGTGTTAAGTGTTCTTTATCTATCTATGTATCCCTACTGATATAGGGTTATAGGGTTTCAGAGGATGGCAAAAAAAAACAGCAAGACTGATGTCAATTGGGATTCCTTTCCAACCCCCAAAACGTTAAAATAACACCCTGGATCAATATTCACTATTACCATAATGTTTTAATATAACCTTTAATATTTTTGCTCTTTAGAAAAATATCCAAGCCCCTCTACAAATGTATCAGCCCTTACAACCTACTGGCAGAGAGTTCCACAGTCTCAATGATCTTACTGTATAGAATACCTGTCTATGGTGATGGTAGAACCATCTCTCCTTTATAGAACTGCCTTTCCTCTAGGTGCAGAGGATGCCCCTTGTCTATGGTGATGGTAGAATCTACTCTCCTCTAGGTGTAGAGGATGCCCCCTGTCTATGGTGATGGTAGAACCGCCTCTCCTCTAGGTGTAGAGGATGCCCCCTGTCTATGGTGATGGTAGAATCTACTCTCCTCAAGGTGTAGAGGATTCCCCATGTCTTTGGCGATGGTAGAACCTCCTCTCCCCTAGGTGTAGAGGATGCCCCCTGTCTATGGCGATGGTAGATCCTCCTCTCCTCTAGGTGTAGAGGATGCCCCCTGTCTATGGTGATGGTAGAACCTCCTCTCCTCTAGGTGTAGAGGATGCCCCCTGTCTATGGTGATGGTAGAACCTCCTCTCCTCTAGGTGTAGAAGATGCCCCCTGTCTATGGTGATGGTAGAATCGCCTCTTCTCTAGGTGTAGAGGATGCCCCCTGTCTATGGTGATGGTAGAACCTCCTCTCCTCTAGGTGTAGATGATGTCCCCTGTCTATGGTGATGGTAGAATCGCCTCTTCTCTAGGTGTAGAGGATGCCCCTGTCTATGGTGATGGTAGAACCTCCTCTCCTCTAGGTGTAGATGATGTCCCCTGTCTATGGTGATGGTAGAATCGCCTCTTCTCTAGGTGTAGAGGATGCCCCTGTCTATGGTGATGGTAGAACCTCCTCTCCTCTAGGTGTAGAGGATGCCCCCTGTCTATGGTGATGGTAGAACCGCCTCTCCTCTAGGTATAGAGGATGCCCCCTGTCTATGGTGATTGTAGAACTGCCTCTCCTCTAGGTGTAGAGGATGCCCCCTGTCTATGGTGATGGTAGAACTGCCTCTCCTCTAGGTGTAGAGGATGCCCCCTGTCTATGGTGATGGTAGAACCTCCTCTCCTCTAGGTGTAGGGGATGCCCCCTGTCTATGGTGATGGTAGAACCTCCTCTCCACCAGGTGTAGAGGATGTCCCCTGTCTATGGTGATGGTAGAACCTCCTCTCCTCTAGGTGTAGAGGATGCCCCCTGTCTATGGTGATGGTAGAACCTCCTCTCCTCTAGGTGTAGAGGATGCCCCCTGTCTATGGTGATGGTAGAACTGCCTCTCCTCTAGGTGTAGAGGATGCCCCTGTTATGGTGATGGTAGAACCTCCTCTCCACTAGGTGTAGAGGATGCCCCCTGTCTATAGTGATGGTAGAACTGTTTCTCCACTATGAAGATGTCCCTTTGTCCCAGCCCTGGTTTAAAAGGATGTTGGAAAGATTTATGTACTGTCCATTCAGATATTTGTACATAGTAATGGGAGTTCCTCTTACCTGTCCTTTTTGTAAGTTAATTAACCCCAAATTTAGTCATTCACATTATTTATACTTTATTATATTCTGGTCCGCCCATTCCCTTATGTATAATACTCCTAATGTCTTTTTTCTACTGCAGTTTTACCAAGTCATCCACCATTTGTAACATAGGTGTACTTGTTTTCACATACTTTTTGCAATTGTCTCGCCACTACACTGGCTTGCGTCCCCATTTGTTGTCCATATTCCCCAATGCCAAAAATTAAGCAACCAAGTAGCTGTATATTCTGTACTCACACCTACCTGTATTACATTTACTGAGGCTTTGATTATTACATTTGCCAAGATGCTTAATCAACTAAGATGATCATTAGCCAAGGTAACAATTACTTGGAAACAATGTAGCAGGGAATAGTGATATAGTAATGTCTATGTGATTATACACACATCCCTGTAGTTATTTTTAGAGATGGCATTCACTAAGCGTTTCTACAAATATTTTTTGTCTACAGATCTGTGCCTTTGCTCAGTGCAGGAGATCGTCCCAAAACCCCCTACCCACCAGTGGCACCTACTCCCTCTAGGCCAAACTCAGCAAATTCAGGATCGCCAAAGACAATGGGAAGACGTGGTGAGTGTTGTCTGTGGGGACTAGTAAAATGCTGAATGTTACAAAAAAAAAAAAAGAAGAAAAGATGCTCTTGGAACAGATGGTCCCAGAGACACCTGGGAAGCTGAAAGAGATCAGGGACTTACAAAACACAGTCATACTGGAAAGCACTTTAGCCACACTCCGCTGTCATTAACCCATTTCACGGTTTTAGATGCATTCAACATGCAAACTCCCATTATGGCAATTCACACAATTTGCAAATGCTTTATTTTTTTGCAAATGGTTACAGTGATAATGATGGTTTTATGGCTTTCATAATGATGATTTCACTTTGCAGAGATCTATACTTCAGTTCATATCATTATTATGACTTGTGTATACAGCAATGCTTTCTTTAAAGCATTCCTTTATGTCTGCTGAACTATTGTATAACAGACTGTACATGGACGAACTATATAAATCATGCAAGTTTGTATGTCATATGGCCCAATAGTCTGTACTGTAAAAAAAAAACTCATTACGTTTAAGTCTACAAAAACCAAAATTTTTATTATTCTTTCTTTTTTCAAAGACTGATGCCTCATGCACACAAACCTGTCTGCGTAACGGGCCCCAAACAAGCCACGTTTGTTGTCCATTTTACCAAGTGGACAACAAAGGGGGCACCATTCCACCTGCCGATCTACATAATAATAATTCTTTATTTATATAGCGCTACACAGAGTTTGCCAAATTGGTCCCTGTCCCCATGGGGCTCACAATCCAAACAACCTACCTGTATGTTTTGGAGTGTGAGAGGAAAATGGAGGGCCCAGAGAAAACCCACGCAAACACGGAGAGAACATACAAACTTTTTGCAGATGTTGACCTGGGTGGGACTTGAACCCAGGACTCCAGCACTGCAAGGCAGAAGTGCTACCCACTCAGCCAGCGTGCTGCCCTACTTTATGAAATGAGCATTGCACCTCAATCTGGGCAGGAATAGGGCCTGCTCTATATTTTGCAGCTTGCCACTGTGCCTCATCACAATACACCTTAATGGGGGCTAGTTGCACAAATTGGCAACCCAATACGGTCATGTGCATAAAGCTATAACAAAAGGATAATGGAAAGTAATCCTCCATACATAGAACGGGAAACGGAAGACCTTCCTATCACTTTCTCTTTTTAGTTTTTGTTACGCTTTCCTCAATATGAGAGTATGGAAAGCCCAGACACCGGAGTAAACTAAGCCTAACACAAGGAAAAAAATGTTAATTTTATTGACTCAAAACAAACAAGGACACTTTTGGCCTTTGGGCAGGAATTAAAAATGTACAAACCTAACTTGGAAAAAAGTTATTTAACAATTGTTTAACATGGTCTTTTTCTTGATCATTTAGGAATTTGTACAAAGCATTAGTATGCCTATAAGTGCAACACAAATTTACGGACACTATAAAATTGGCACTTGGGTTTTTTTTTTTTAAATTTTAAAACTTTTATTCTCAAAATAGTTATTACAGTACATGCGGTCAAGAGAAAGGCTTTTACAAAAATCTACTTCATAACCAATCAACTTCTGCTAAAGCTGGTGTTAGTAAACTCATGGCTTTTACCTTGTTAATGTTTTGTAAGTTAGTTGTCGGTTAGTGTTTTCATTTATTTTAATTGGTTAATTTCAGAGGGTAATAGCAAAATCTCTTGCCGGAATCTTGGCACTTGGTTTTATAACTGGATAGGTAGTTCTCTGGATAGGTAGTGGGGGGTTTGTGTTCCACTCTCTGAGTGTAACTGAAACCAACATCGGGAGGTGAACTGAAACTGGATGTTGACGTTCTGTTCCCCATTGACTTCATAGACAGAGGGATACCTTCTCCAGGTCTGTTTCTATCACTGGGCGCGGCGGGCAACACTGCCCCAGTAAAAAAAAAGGACCTGCCTTCCATCACTCACTTCATGCACTTGGCCCGCGTGCATACTATGACATTATAGTGTGTGCATGGAGCTGGGTTGTGATACTTTCTGAAGACACAAGAGGGGAAAGGAAGAACCCCCGGGGGTCACTAGAAGGTGAGTATTTAGTCTATTTATTTTTTTAATGTACTGGGGCTGCCTATATAACAGGGGAGTAGAGTGGGGGGGGGGGGGGGAAGGTTTGCCTATATACTGGGGAGTGGGAGGGAAGCTGCCTATATACTGGGGAGTGGGAGGGAAGCTGCCTACATACTGGGGAGTGGCAGGGAAGCTGCCTGTATATCAGGGAGTGGGGAGGGAGTTGCCTATATACTGGGGAGTAGGGGGACTGCCTAGTGCAGAGTCTTACTATATACTGAGGGTGGGCAGCAGTGTTCTGTGGTTACCTTTATACTGGGGGTTGGGTGCTGCATTGGGCTGGTGCTCCCTATATACTGGGGGGCTCTGAAGTGTGCTGGCTCCCTATATACTGGGGTTATTGTGTTAGATACCTATATACTGAAAGGTATAGGAATAGGCACAGTAGGAATTAAAAGGGGGGACTGCATGTTTTAATTCATAACAGGTCTATTAATGTAAATAAGATGGTTCTATACATATGTGGAATCATTTGGGATACCGAATATATGTATATAGGTACCAGGAATCGGTCCTGGTGCTGTGTTTCTGTACTATGTTTGGTTATAGCACTGTAGTTATGTAATGGACTCCATACTGGTGCTGTATTTATGTACAGAGCTTTGTTCTGGTGAAGTATATAGGTAAATCGCTGTAATAATTAATGACAGAAAACAGTTAAAAAAAGAGAAAAATTAATGAAAGGCACAATACAATTTAATTGAAGGACACTGTATATGTTAGAATTAATTTGGGGGGAGTAATGTCTAAGCTAACTTAGTGGGATAGTGGGGCACATGCTATAATCCATACATAAACGCAGGTCTCTGATATCTTTCATTTGCGGGGGGCTGTTTATGATAGAAATCAGGGCGCATTGTATTTATTTTTATTACCTGAGGGAAGGGAGAGGCAATTTTATGAGATTTTTCCTGTACAAAAAATTACCTAGAAACTGCCCTGGCCTTCTCTTACACTTTCATTATAACAACATAAAAAAGACGCAAACTGTGTCGCTAATTTTTATATATGGAATGGGGAACAGAACCTGCCGAAGTCAGGTGTGGGCTGAGCCCATTTATACACTGAGTGGCACCATTTTGTGGTCATTACATGCAAATTATATTTTATTATATGAGAATGATACCTTACCTTAATAGAGATTTTATATAATGTTCACTGTACTAATAAGTCATGTTAATATCCCGATTTTATAGAACAACAGCTACATTAAGAAAAAAATACTATCCACCTTCTCTATACAGGCGCTCCCCTACTTAAGAACACCCGACTTACAGACAACCCCTAGTTACAAACGGACCTCTGGTAATTGGTAATTTACTGTACTTTAGCCCCAGGCTACAATAATCAGCTGTAACAGTTATCAGAGGTGTCTGTAATGAAGCTTTATTGTTAATCCTGCTTCTTATGACAATCAAACATTTTTAAATTATAAAATATACAGTTCAACTTAAGAACAAAACCTATCCTGTACGTAACCCAGGGACTGCCTGTAATAACCTTTATGATGTTTTTTTATGAACTTTACTCCACCAACAATATTTTCAAACTTGACCCCAGAGACTGTTTTTATCATCTTAGGTTAGTTTTTGGTTCTCTACTTGCCAAAATAAATAAAATAAAATAAAATGATTCTACAAAAGAACTTTTCTGAATAAAAGACACAAAAAAATATGTAAAACTGAGTGTAAACAAGTAATCCACTTTAACTAATCCCCCTGTACCTTGCAATTAAAAAAAAAAAAAAGTAAAACACCCAAAAATTGTAGAAAGTCTATACAACAAAAAAGTTTAGTATTCAACTCCTTTACCTTTACCTTTGTGTTCTCCCCCGCCAACTGTCTAGCAAAATCTTGCAGCAGCACAGAAAAAAAGGGGGAGGGGGCGCAGAGGGAGCTGGGGGATAAGTGCTCTGAGGGCATGTAAGCCATAGAGGAGCTCTGGTCACGCCCCCCCTGGAGCACTTGTGCTTAATTTAAATAAGTGTAAAGTAAATTTTCAGGCAAAGTACAGGTTCAATGCTCCTAATAAATGTATAGCTGTATTCACCTGAGCAGGACCTACCCAGCAACATCAAGGGTGAATACACCTATACACCAGTGGCAGACCAGGGGGCAATACTGGTAAAATAATGCAAGGATGAATGGAACAGTTTGTTTCTGCCACATTAATAATATTTCTAGGATAGGGAGGGCACAGTTTTAATTCAGTCGCTCCCTCCGTGAAGTTCAATATGGCAGTTGTGGACTTATTGTTAATGACAAGGTGCAACAACCTAAGCTCTGCAGTAATTATGGTTTTCATATATTTCTAATATAGGGAATGTAACATATGACCCTTATATTTATCTTCTTATTTCTTGAAATAATTAGAGACTGAATTGAGTGACAGGTTGTTTACAAATAGGGACAGGATACAATAGAGCATGCTGGGTAAAATAGAAAAAAATATGTATAATACATAAAATAATTACCACTAAAAATAATTAGTACAAATTAAATAAATATACATATTGTACTACTTGCCTACATATACAATGTTGACCATAAATAAAGAAGTATATTATTTTCTCCAAGAAGGACAATCATTGACATTTTGTACTATGTTATGGAAAAAAACTAAATAGAATATAGTAAGGAATGAGGGTAAAATGACAGCAGATGAGAATTGATATAATGGCTGCAGCCTGTAGGATCACATACGTATGGAGAGAAGTGGCAGCAGTGTCACTAAGCATTGTGACAGACAGCCCTCAGCAATCTCCCTAATAAATCATTAAATCCTAACTTTACAGTTTTCCTGCATATTTTTACCCATTTTAGTTAAATAGGTCAATAACGTGTTTAGAAAAAACTTTTTTGTATAAATTAGAATTTCAATTATTGTTAAGATAGCAATTAAAGGGGTTGTACAGGATTTCTTGGGTTGCGAGGGGTGCTGCATACAGTTCCTCAAAAATAATGGAACCAAGTTACATTATCAAAAAAAGACCCCTAGACAACTGTGTTGCTGTTTATAGAAGTAAGTGGGCATTTTTTTTAATACTAGACATGGGGCCCCACAATTTCATTGGTAATATGGATAGTAACATGTCAGCATACTGTTGTCTAAACATCAAAAATATCAAGTTATCTGAAGACTATGGTCATCTCAGGTTTCGGTTCTGTGGAACGTGAATAATATATATTTAAAGTACTGTATATACCATAAGAAATAACAATATTTCACACTTGAATGCTGGAAAAATGATGATCTACTTACATAGTATAAGACAACTCAAGGTTCAGAGGGTAACGCAATGTGTATGTCCACCTTAGTGTTAGAGGACGCACATGCTCAGTCACTCATTGCATAACCAGAACTACACATAGTGACCCTTTGTTTACTCCAGAGCAACCAATTTGAATAACCTTCTGCTGAGCCCAAACCAAAATATTCTACTAGCGATTGGACTGGGTCCAGGGTCCCAGAAGTTTCTCCAATGGGCCAACGTTTGAAGATAAAAAGGGTTCAACATATCTAAAGGTCCGTTTATTAGGTGGTAGTTAAACATCTACTAGATACCGTTGTCCTGTAAGTGCAATTAAAGGGACAAACAAGGGCTGATCGGTGTAGAGAGAGGATGGGTCCAGTCCAACACTGATCTTACCCCTCCTATGCCCACCTCACAGACAGTGGCATAACTAGGAGAGGCAGGGCCCCATAGCAGACTTCTGAATGAGATCCTCCTACCCCCTCACAAAATACATATTTGTATACTTAGGAACTGATATTTACATTTATACACTTACACAGATCCTACAGTCCCAGTAGCTGCTAACCACATGGGGGAAGTAGACAGAAGGAATTAGAGATCCATAATTCTGTTTTTCTGCTGTCCCCTTCCTCCCCCATACATCTGAGATGTACAATGTGCATCATAGTATGTATATAGTGCAAATCCTCCGTTCTTTTGTGTGTCCGGTCAGATGCTGTGGCCCCCTGACACTGCGGGCCCCATAGCAGCTTCTACAGCTGTAGTTAAGCATCTGCTCACAGAGGTTTAAAAAACAACCTACCTGGGTTTAAAATTAGGATAATTTTATTCTTCCATCATTACTGTGGGGATTTTTTTTTTTACATTTTTTTTCATTTTCATTTAACACAGGACATATAAACAGATGAGCCATTTTCATATGTATTGACTTCGCAGAGCCAAGATAACAGATGAATTTGCATAGGTGCGGTGCTTTAGCTCATACCTAGTCAATTTAATTCCATGGGATATATAAACAATTGGGCCCTTTACATATGTTTTGACTTCGCAGAGCCAACATGACATAAATCAATTTACATAGGTGCTTTGGCTCATACCTTAATCCTTTCTTTCAATACACATCCCATCTCCACTCTGTTTCCTTCTTGTCAACCAAGAAATACTAGTATGTTCTTTTTTTCTCACTAACTTACCACCCCAATAACAAATTGGGAAACAATAACATAATAATACAATAACAGTCCCCCCCCCCCTCCCCGCCTCAGTGCCTGTGTGTGTACTCCTCACCACCCCTCCAGCCTCCCCCACCACTCCCCTTCCGCTATCCTAGATTTTTAGTTCCCCCAGTCTGCTCCTCAGATCTTCTTGACAGTACCACTGGGTATATTGGAAGAGAGACATAAGTCCCACAATTTCTTGTCTACTATAGTGATTAATTATGAAAACTTTCCATTTTTGAAAAAAAGGTCTTTGCTCCCTTTTCTTTATGACGTAAAGTGTCAATTCTATCTATGTTGAAAAGATATTTCAATTGTTCAATTAACTCTGTTACTGTGGGTGAAGAGCTGTGAAGCCAATGGGACAAGATGCATCTTTTGGCCACTAATAGCACTATATGAGGGAACCTCAGCCGTTTCGGAACACTTCCTTCTATGATTTTCCTCTCCCGTTCCTCCTCCCCCTCACTCGCAACGGTTTTCTGTAATATTAGTGCTCCAATGGCTATTGATGTAGTCTATCATTTGCGACCAGAATCTTTGGATACTGGGGCAAGCCCACATACCATGCCATAGTTTTGGAAGTACTGCTCCACATTTAGGGCAATCCGTGATACGATCTGGTCTAGGGGGGGTAGGCAGGATATTTAGGCCATATATTGCCCTATGCATCAATTTAAAGTAAGTTTCCCTCCATCTTTCATTAATAATTACACACCTAACCATTGCCCAACCCTGTAGGATTAGAGTAGTCGGTCTGGTATTTGTAATTTCTCCCCCCATTTCTTAAATAGGTCTGAACTCGCTTTCCCCCAGACTTGTTGTCTCATAACTGCATAAAGAAAAGAAATTGAGTAGTGTCCTGGGGCGATGTTCAAGAGACCTTCAAAAGCCTAGTCAGAAAGCTCTTTTCTGATGTCCCTCACTCTCTCTCTACAAAATGACAATATCTGAAAAATATCAAACTGCTGTCTTAATGATAAGTTATGTTTGGCGACCAATTCTGAGGCCTTATACCAGCTTCTCGTCTCCTCATTCATCATTACCCTGGCTTTTGCTGGAATCCCCTCCCCCCAATCCAACTGATTACTGTGGGGATTTATAGTATGCTGAAATACATTGCTCTATAACGATATATACAGATGTTGCTGTACTTACAAAGTGATCACTATTGAAAGGGATCTTCCAAGCACACCCATGCTTCATTGATCATGAGGATAAGTCAATGCAGAGGGACCCTAATCCCCCAATGATCAAGAGAATGGGGTACCTCCAAAGTCTCCATATCATGACTGGTGGGCATGTTTGTCCAATGCTCTACTCATTTCTACAGGCCTCCAGGAGATAGTCATTCCAGAAGAAACAGAAGTGAACAGAGACCTGATCTGGTGGGCACATGGTGACTTTCCGCATATGGAGCGATTTAGGATACCCACAGATATCTATCCTGTTGAGAAAAGATTGTGTATTTACAGGAGGAAACCCTTTATACACTTCCCCAATACATTCTTAAGTGAAGGTTTAAGGGTGATATAAGACTTATGCTTGCCATGGCCATTTTGCTTCTTACGATGTAGCCGGTACTCCCCTGTGTATACTGTAGCACTCCATCTTTTCATTTGTATTGAAACTCAGTGTACAATATGACAGTAGGAGACAGGACCTTTTAATATGTAAAATTATGGTAATATATTTCAAGAAGCAAATTCATCACCATCACTTGTAAATATAATATGCCCTGGGATACAAGGAGATGCGAGTCAGGACTGAGGCAAATCAATGACCTGTTCTGTTAAATAAATTTCACAAGACGTCAGATCAGCCCTGTACATGCAAAGCTTTGAAACTTGTTACTTAGCAAGTCAGGCAGGAGTTGGTTTATCTGTTCCAATACTATAGTTGTCACTATACTACAATACAATGTATAACATGATGTGCATCACCATATTGCAGGTCTATATGGTCAACAATTACATAGAGAATCCTGCAGGGATTACAGCCCAGAGATATACGGTAAGTTCTATTTTTTTTCACACAGTCAGTCAGTGGGGCAGATTTACTTACCCGGCCCATTAGCGATCTGCAATGGATTCGGGTCCGGCTGGGATTTATTAAGGTAGTTCCTCCGCTGCCTCTGCTGCGCTGAAGAGCATCGGAACGCACTGGAATACACCGAGCCGGGCTGAGTGAAGGTAAGTGCAATTTTCGCGACACATTTTTTTTTGTAAATGCAGCGGTTTTTCCGCAGATGCGCCACAATCCGATCGCGTGCGCCAAAATCCTGGGGCAATTCAGTGGAAATCGGAAATATTCGGGTAACACGTCGGGAAAACGCGAATCGGGCCCTTAGTAAATGACCCCTCAGTGAGTTTTGTTCCTTTAATGGGATCTTTGGCAGCCATATAGATAACGTCTAGTTTTCCGCAGCAAATTATTTTAATAAACTTCTTTGAATCAGGTTTCGATTCTAAACAGATTTGTAAATAATTTTTGGTGATTTTATTGCATGCCATCAGGGCCAGCGCCAGCACAGGGCATACCTGGGCAAGTGCCAAGGCCCAGGGCTGCAGGGGACCCCCATAAGGCTGTACATAAGGAATTAATGGGGGTAAGGGGCTATATATAAAATAACCATGAGGGCAGCAGTTTGGAATGATAAACTAGGGAATATTTTAGGGAACAGGAGACTGTTTTAGTTTCCGTATTTTTAATGGCATCATGTGAGTTCACTGCAAAGGGGCCCAATGAAGCTCGGTCGACCAGGGGCCTACTGAAACCTGGAGCCGACCCTGCATGCCATCATCAATATTTAAAAAGAAATTCCTAAATTCCTGCAAATGTTTGCATGTAGGAAGTCATCTCATTATCATCACAGACAGGAATCCAAAGAACCTCCAGTCTATTATGTCTGTGTTCTATGTGGATGCTGTAAAGCATATCACTAATTGCCGTTAACAACAGTTCAGACAAAATGGCCACCCCCATAATTACACTAAAGGAAAATATTAAGCAACATAACAAATATTTCTGGGTACAAGCTTATATGAGACTAGGCAAAAGTCCCTCTAAGTTATAGAAGAAGAAAAAACAAGCAGTGGCCCAAAATAAATTAAAAACAAGTTTAGTGGCTGTTAATTCAATACCCTGCAATTTTTCGGCTTCTCTGCCTTTCTCAAGCATAATGTGAGTAACACAGAGGTGAGCATATAAATGGTAGTGATTTGTCAAATGACACCCCCACAGAACGCACCCCCAGTATTCATACAGAGTCTGAATTGATACATAACAAAGATAGAATGCATGAAGTGAATAGAACTAAACTTGGCATCATCATATAAAATGACAGTATATGAAGTGCAGATAAATGAAGTGCATGAGACTAATCCTTATAAAATGCCTCCATATGTGGATTACAGAAATTTGAATTGCAGGTAAAGTGTGAACAGTGATAAAAATGGACAGAATAGAGGAACCTATAGTCTACTCGCTATCCAGTAATTATGGAAAAGAATAATAACTACAAAATCATCAACCAGGAACCTAGAAAAGATCAGAAAATAATCAGATTTTAATTATTAAGCAAATATGTAGGCAATGCATTCTCTCTAAGCTCAGCTAATAGAGATATTTTATAGGATATTTTCAGAAGTCACAAGTCTGTTTTCATTACATCATTTCCCCCTTTACTAATAAAGCAGTAAATACTGAATGTCCTTGACTGTCCCTTTTCTGTTAAATTCCATTAGATCAAGCACCTGAAGTGATGTGAGATAAGCTGCGAACATAGAGGTCAGCATAAACTAAGTTGGAAATGCCAGGGTATCTTTAATGGTTGTTTATAGATGGCACCTTACCATTTCCATCAACTCTTTGTATCATTTAATAGATAGATATTGTTTTACTAATCCTAGTTAAGGAAGAACACTTAGTAGGACGACTGTGGTTATTTATTGTTCACTGTTCTCATGTACTCTGTGCCTGGACTGTCATACAATCGGACACCCCTGGATGGACGTGGCAACGCTACATAAAAGTTCTGATTTCTGCATTTAAACCTCTGGGAAAAGTTAATCGTGTTGTCAGGGTAAGCTCCAGGTTTTAGTAGGCCACTGGGCGACAGAGCCCCTTTGCAGTGAACTCATGTGGCAGCATTAAAAAATTCTGAAACTAAAACATCCTGTACCCTAAAATATTCCTTAGTTTATGATACCAAACAGCCCCTTAATGCGTATTTTATATAAAGTCCAGTTCACCCCCTATGGATTCATTAGATACAGCCCCCCTGACCCCCATGGATTGGTTATGTACAGCCTTATGAGGACCCCCCAGGTGCTCTGGGCCCCGACACTTGCCCGGGTATGCCCAGTGCCTGAGCCGGCCCTGTGTGTTGTGCATCATTGTCCACCTACCCTGTGACTATACAATACATTGGAATATTTTTAGGCCCTTGTGCCCCCTTGTTCCTTGAGCGTTTTTCACCCAAACTTGACAAATCCTGGAGAAATCTGTGCCGCTTGTCCTCTCATCCACCTTGCTACCTAGACTATTATCTCTGTTAGCCTTCCTAGTAGCCAAAACAAATGCCATTGGTTGTATGGAGTAATGGGAGAATACCCAAGGATTATATAAATAAGGACGCAAAGAGGTAGTAAAAGACAAAGCACATGCGTAGGTGTCCGAGTGTTCTGAACATTTGAAAAAAAAACAAAAATTTGTCCTGGTCTGAAAAGGGTTTGTACATACCCTACCAAAAAGGTGTTATTTCTAGGAAGGAAGGAGTAAGTTGCTTATTAGACACAAGGCATCTCCCTAGCTACAGCTATATGAAGGGAGTCAATAAGAACGGTCAGTCAATCTGAGTGCATAAGAAATAGTGCTACGCAGAGCACACTTTTGAATGTCAAAAATGTTTTTGTAAAAGTATGATATTATAAAACACAGTTCAATGTTGTGAGGGAGTGTGAGTGCATTAAATATTGTCTGTGGAAAGGGCAAAATTATCTACTGTCGGGTTTAATAGGTGTAGAAGATTTTTGTCAAATATCTGATTTATTGTGAATACAATCAGCCGGAATTGTCCAGTAATTTCGACCTTTCCTAACTGATAGGGACTAATGAAAGCAGAGAAATGGTGGTGTGAACAGGTACTAATACCTGGAATGTATACGCAGTAAGGCTACATTCACACGATGTGTGCCAGCTGTACCATAGCACCTCGCCCCTCTCCATAGCCATACATGGTGCACGGCGCTGTATTCCGGGTAAAAATAGGACATGTCCTATCTTTCTCCCGGCTGCGGAACGGTGCCGTACAGCGCCATGTGCCCATTGCCGTCTATGGGGGACGTACACTCACCGGCCACTTTATTAGGTGCACCATGCTAGTAACAGGCTGGACCCCCTTTTGCCTTCAGAAATGCCTCAATTCTTCGTGGCATAGATTCAACAAGGTGCTGGAAGGAATTCATCAGCGATTTGGTCACATATTGACATGATGGCATCACACAGTTGCCGCAGATTTGTCGGCTGCACATCCATGATACGAATCTCCCGTTCCACCACATCCCAAAGATGCTCTATTGGATTGAGATCTGGAGGCCATTTGAGTACAGTGAACTCATTGTCATGTTCAAGGGGGGGGGAAACCAGTCTGAGATGATTCCGGCTTTATGACATGGCGCATTATCCTGCTGAAAGTAGCCATCAGATGTTGGGTACATTGTGGTCATAAAGAGATGGACATGGTCAGCAACAATACTCAGGTAGGTTGTGACGTTGCAACGATGCTCAATTGGTACCAAGGGGCCCAAAGAGTGCCAAGAAAATATTCCCCACACCATGACACCACCACCACCAGCCTGAACCGTTGATACAAGGCAGGATGGAGCCATGCTTTCATGTTGTTGATGCCAAATTCTGACCCTACCATCCGAATGTCGCAGCAGAAATCGAGACTCATCAGACCAGGCAACGTTTTTCCGATCTTCTACTGTCCAATTTCGATGAGCTTGTGCAAATTGTAGCCTCAGTTTCCTGTTCTTAGCTGAAAGGAGTGGCACCCGTTGTGGTCTTCTGCTGCTGTAGCCCATCTGCCTCAAAGTTCGACGTACTGTGCGTTCAGAGATGCTCTTCTGCCTACCTTGGTTGCAACGGGTGGCGATTTGAGTCACTGTTGCCTTTCTATCAGCTCAAACCAGTCTGCCCATTCTCCTCTGGCATCAACAAGGCATTTCTGCCCACAGAACTGCCGCTCACTGGATGTTTTTTCTTTTTTGGACCATTCTCTGTAAACCCTAGAGATGGTTGTGTGTGAAAATCCCTGTAGATCAGCAGTTTCTGAAATACTCAGACCAGCCCTTCTGGCACCAACAACCATGCCACGTTCAAAGGCACTCAAATCACCTTTCTTCCCCGTACTGATGCTTGGTTTGAACAGCAGGAGATTGTCTTGACCATGTCTACATGCCTAAATGCACTGAGTTGCCGCCATGTGATTGGCTGATTAGAAATTAAGTGTTAACGAGCAGTTGGACAGGTGTACCTAATAAAGTGGCCGGTGAGTGTATATATACGTTAGACGTATATGCCTCCCCCATGTGGCCGAGTGAATGTAGCCTTATGCAAATGTTTACAATATAAAATGTTGTGCAAAAAAATGAAAATTTAAAAATTAATATACTTTTACATATGATAAATATGTAGGATACATTTGACAGATCTAGCTCTTTATTCGGTCGTTTCTATGCATGCTTATAATTCCAGCAGTGCCGAGCGCTGCGGTATTTCAGGAGTTAAGTTTCACAGAGCGGACATGTAAAATCCGCTATGTTATATCTCCTCTGACTGAGGCAGACAGATCAGCAAAGCATGAATTGTAACTCTCCATAGAGCCATCTGCTTACAATTCATTACACTGTCTTGTTCCATGGGAGAGGATTTCAAGCCCACAGCGGGGCATTTGTCCACAGCCGAAATGTGAGGGAGAGTTCAGACTTTGACAGACTCACGATACACACAAAAATACTGCTAAACTTTAGCATTTTTATAGGGGGTGTGTGATCCATACACACATCCATTGCCATTCTCTCCTCAGCTTATACCCAGTATCTAGAAATGAGTTACAGATGCTGTGGGGATCATGTACTAAGCTGAATGCACCATGAAATACTGGGGAAGTACTTTATTTGTTAATTGAATTTTAAAAGAGTGCTGTAACTTTTCTTGAAGGCTGAGGCCGAGATCTATCATAAGAGGAATTTTTAATATCGGTTTTTCTGGAGTCTGCATTGCCATAGGTCATTCTTAATTGATCAAATATTGTTTGATGGATTTGAGGCATCTTCCAGATATTACTCAGCTTTCTATAGTGTCCCACTACCAGAAGCAGAAGGTAAAAACTTTTGTGACTTTTTGAAAACTTGTATTAAGTACATTGACATCTGTAATGAGGCAGGAAATAAAAGTGTAAAATATTGCAAAAATTTTGGCAAAAGTCAAAACTTTTAGATGACAGAAATCACAGGGCTGTTAAATTTGACCCTTTCTATCCATTGAGATGTTTACATTTCATTAGTTATTTTTTAACCGTAAGCCTGAATCAGAAGTGGTCATACACACAGAACAGGTGCAAATTATTATTATACCTGAACTATGCCGTTTCCATATTTTATGGCTCATAAAAACTGAATATTAATAATAAAAATAGCTGAAAGGTGAACTGTCCTTTATAATGGTATTCCCATGAAGACAAGTTTCTTAAATATACTCAGGATAACAAAAAAACACATTTTCTAATTCACTGTTATTGACAAAAATATAGATATAATTCCAGCTTGTCTCTATCACTTTTGGTGTTTACAATTTTGGTTGCCCCTTCATCTGACTTTAAATCAGTCAGATTCTTTTCATGAATAGCTTCTCTTGTCTGCACACTGCAGTGATCTCTGCGTACTGCCCATGCCCCCTGCATTACAAGACTAGCTCAGACACAGGCACTTCCAGCCAGCAAGCAGCAGCGTGCAGAGACTTAATCTACAAATTACAGGCAGATAAGGTCTTTATCCGGGTAGAAGGCATAAATCAGAGCTGACAGTGTGTGTTATAGGTGAGTTAGCAAAGCTTAGAGTGTCACTGTGTTTTATATCCATCTCATAGATCAAGGGGCGTACCTACAGCAGTAGCAGGGGCCCACAGTGTCAAGGGGTACTGGCATCTGACCCGACACATTAAAGAATGGAGGATGTGCACCATTATATACATATAATGCTGTACATTGTATAGCATAGTTATCAGTGCAGAAATGTGCGTATGTGTGTAAGAGTGTATAAATGTGTGAGAATAAAAATATGTATATTTTCTGAGAGTGTAGGGGGCCCCATTCAGAAATATGGGGCTCTGCCTCTCCAAGTTACCCTGATGTATGGATCTCATTATCTCTCATCTCTCTTTTTGTGTCAGATACTAGTGGTATGCTCAGAAGCTAAATAAAGGAGTATATTAACCTATACCCTGATAATCTAAGCACATTGTCAGCACACAGCATCTCATATCACAAAGGGATCATGAAGTGTCTGGTTAGACAGTCCCCCACAAACCCCTTTAAAGAAAACCTGATCAAAACCAGATTTTATGGGAAGACCGCTTGACACATAGGTGTCTCGGCTGCACTATTTCCGATGCGACACAAATTTCTGTGTGTTTCAGCGCACAGTTGGTCCATGTGCCACATTTATCATGCAAAATCTAACAGAATTGTGCCGCATGCCCTGAGCACGGGGCCAGAGCAGTGCAGGGTGCGCCAGATTCATGAAAAAAGTGCGCCACAATTCCTGAATCTGGTGCACCCTGCACACCACACAGGCAAACTGGGTTTTGCACGGTTTTTAGTAAATGTAGCCAATGTTTTACAAAAGATTGAAATTTGGTACAATTACTGACCAAGATATAAGTATTTCCACTCTCTTTTTGGTTGACTAAAAATGTCTATAATCTTGCACACCTTGCTCGGAAAAAGTGACAGTTTTTTCCTTTTGGAAAATCTCTGCTCATGGAAAAAGTTAATTACTTAAAGGGATACATGGACATGGTGTTTCTAACCTGGACAACCCCTTTACTGGACTTTTATATAAATGCTGGTTTGAGCATAAAGGAAGTCACTTTAGGACTGGGGGAGAGAGAGATCTAAATCTACATGAGTATTTCAGATCGTCAGGCTCTGTCCATGGTGCTGGTCAGGGAAGAAACTTGTACACGTTGCAGATTGTCTGCATGTAAATTGTATTTGTGGTGTTTTTGATGTGGATTTACATGTGTTTTTAAGTATTTCTTACCTGTTTTGTTTCACCTGATCTGACATAGTTGAAAGAAAAAATCTGCATCATGGTGCAGATTTGATGAAGATTTCCACATGTCCGTAGACAATGCATGAAAAAAATCTGCAATAACGCACAGAAAAGGGACTTAGTCATTAGTCTATTTTCGGCATTGAGCAACAATTTCCACACAGATTTAAAAAAAAAACACATTGGGGGAGATTTATCAGAAGTTTCTTAGAGCAGAACTGTTCTAGTTGCCCATGACAACCAATCAGAGCTCAGCTTTGATTTTCCAACAGCTGTTTATAAAATTAAATCTCAGCTCTGATTGGTTTCCATTGGCAACTGCAACAGTTTTACCTCAGAAACTTGATAATTAATCTCCCCCATTGTCTATATTAAGTAAAACCTGCGATTAATCTAAAACTCGTGAAGATAGCTTCAAGTACATTTTGCCAATGAGGGCCCCTTTTGCTGGCATGTGGAAACTTAAAGGGGTTGTCCAGGTTTAAAAATGTTATTTTATATATGGCGGGTTAAATATTACAAACAAACATATACTCATCTCCACTGGCACTTTGCACATCACTGCCGGGATTGCAGGCACACAGCAGTATGGGACGGAACAGACTATGAACACTATACTACACTACTATGAAGACTATGGACTACACTTTGCATCTCATCAGCACAGTGAAGGTAACTGGCTTGGTTAGGTGCGAGGCCATAGACCAGGGAACGGGCTCCCGTCTCCCCCTACATTCTAATCGGATGCACCTGCGCCGGGTCCTTGCATCAACGGGGAGAGGCCTCTGACCTGTGGTGCTTCTACCTGACGCAGGGGATGACATGCTGGTGGTGCTGCACGGAATGGGTCCGAATGTGTCAGCTGCTTCAGAGAAGACAGGTGGGTATAAACACTTTAAAAAAATAATCTTCACAGTGGGGGCTCAAATACTACTGGGGGCATGACTGCTGGCTGCTTGGCTACTAGGGTCATAACAACTGGCTACTAGGGGCATGGCCTTTAGAGGCATGACAGCTAGCTACTGGGGGCATTATAACTGGCTATTGGTGATACAGGGGGCATTACTGTGACTAATCCCTAATGGGGGCATTCTTGTGACTAATGAATGCTGTGGGCCTTATTGTGGCTACTAGAGGCATGACAGCTGGCTACTGGGGATACTGGGGCCATCACCGTGACTAATCGCTACTGTTGGCATTATTGTGACTAATGGATACTGGGGACATTCTTGTGACTAATGAATTCTGGGGCCTTATTGTGGCTACTAGGGACATCACTGTGATTACTGGGGGCATTATTGTGGCTACAGTGGACTTCACTGAGACTAATGGCTACTGGGGCACCAGAAGTCATATTAATGGTAATAATAGTAAGAAATACTTTATTCATCACTGGTTAGCAAAAGCATAACATTATTATTTAAAAAATTCAGAGACCTACTGTACTTTAAAAGTGTTGGTCTTGTCAGACTTTGCACGAAAAAGAATGTTCCAATTGCTTGCTCAAGTATTTAAGAAGTGTTTGTGCCACGTCACACCGGAGCACATAAAGGGACGCTCCGGTGCTGACTTGGACTGTGCATCACATGTATTACAGCAACTTGACAAAATTTTGCTGCATGCTCTATGTTAAAGGTGTACCCAAAAATAAGTTGGTGCTCACTTTCTGAGTAGTGCAAGGGGTGCCAGATAATTAAAGACTGTGCACCAGTATTCAGGAGCAGTTTGCACTACTTTTGATACATGTAGGCCATTGAATGGCTCTCTCACAGAATTACAGTACATTTGTGGCTTTCCCAGCTAAAATGGTGCCATACCCCTGCCGAAGACGCAAATCAGACTTGGCTCTGGCAGGAGACATCTTCCAAAAGCCACTCTACAGTAACATAGATATAACATTGCCTGAGTCTTAATCTACGAGTCTTTAACAAAAGTGCTGAACACTAAAAAATGAAAAAATGGTAAATCTTGCAGGTGCATGAACATTCCAATGTTAATCAGTCTATAGTGAAGTAACCAACTAATATCTTACACGACTGATAAGAGTTTCTCAATCTTTTGACAAGGTTTATTCATCAATGTTGAAATGAGAGTCCTAGAATTTTTGCTCACTACTGGATATCCACAGGCAAATTCTTTTTCCTATCAAGTTCAGACTAACACACAAGAGAATCCTATAGGGAACACAGGTACTGACACAAGAATGGCCTCCAAAAGTCCAGCATAAAACAACCGTATTTACTAATCATAGCTAATCATTTGCTACTAGGGTCTTTACCTTATGCGTTAATTTACACAGAAGTCCAACCGGCTGCTATCCTATGTCGAACCGATTTTCTTCCGAATTATAAAGGGACTATATGTTGTTCCACCTTGACTGGTCTCGGGCCTTATTGCTCAGGTTCCAGTTTAAAACTGGCCACAAATGTGAGATATTTGGGATCATTGGTAAATCCAGCTTACAGATAGATCTGATGTATATGATAGCCTTTTGGGTGCCCACGCACAGCAGATGAATGTCGATGACCATCCGATGTATCCATCCGATGCCCAACCATGGTAAATGTAGGGCTAAAAATCTGTCATATTGGATTTCAACATGTCTGATCCTTATATTATCAAGGGAGATAAGAACTTACCAGAGATATCTGGCAGGGGATTACTCCAATATTTCCAATGGAAAGCATATATTAATATAGGGGTCAGGAGGAAAATCCATTGGCCACACAAGCATTTGGCTAACAGGCGTTAGATGGATAGATAATGTGGTAAAGTTCAAGTCCGCACAGTTCCTAAGTCTCCTCAGAAGGAGGGGTGCAGCGCCCCCAAAGGTCCTGGTTTGATCCTTGTGTAGATAGGTATTTGGAGTGCTGTCCACTTCTTCCAAATACCTAGATAGATAGATAGATAGATAGATAGATAGATAGATATTTGAAGAAAATGTGCAGCACTCCATTTGTGGTGAAAAAATGAATTTAGTTCTTTTATTCCATCACATATTACAATAGTGACGTTTCGGCTCAAGGGAGCCTTTTTCAAACGGAATCCCTTGAGCCGAAACGTCGCTATTGTAATATGTGATGGAATAAAAGAACCACATTCATTTTTTCACCACAAACGGAGTGCTGCACGTTTTCTTCAAATCTCTATCTGGAGGACTCTTGGCCCAGTCCTGTGTTGCCTGCACCCACCTACTTAAGACGTCTTGAGTGCTGCTTGTATTTTCCCATTGTAGATAGATAGATAGATAGATAGATAGATAGATAGATGGATAGTCTATGGCCAGATTTACACTATGGAACATCTGACGAATCTCATTGTAAATGAGAAATGATCACTTCTGTAATCCATTGTACTCATTCCATATATTCTATAAATCCTCTCCCATATATCTCACCCGCTTTTATCCTCACATTTAAGTATTTTCCCGTTTCTAGCTTCTCTTCTGCTATCGTGACCTTGAGACTGTAAAACAGCTGCTCCAAAGTCCTATTTTATACCACGTTCCAAAACTTTTTATGGCAGATGTTTGAGCGGAAGCTGCGGGTATATTTTTGTATTAAGACAAGCATTAAAATGTTCCGATGGCTCCTTCTCTTATCTGATGTCCACAGTGTATGATTTAACGCCAGCTTTCAAAAAATGGAAAATATAAATGGAGAGTGAATTCTTTTTAGGCGCTCTCCGTGGCTTGGCTTTTAAAACGCATCTTTGGGATTTTTCTTTATGAACCATGGTATTACTCCCGACCTTGAAGCTTACTCGGTATCTCCAGATATGGTATCAAAAGCACATTTTCCTCAGCTGCTCTGTCACGGGCAAGGACGCCTGAAAGGCACTGTGTGTCCGAAAAAAAATAAAAAAATAAAAGGTTTTTGATATGTTTAACGTCGTGTGTCAGGAGAAATGATCAACTCCCTTATTTTAAAGAAGTTAATATGTGAAATGTAGCACTCGGAGAGACTCAAAGCAAATATCACAGGAAATCATTTTTAAATCTTTGCGTTGGACGCATCGCAACCAGCTCTAAACCATCACTAGCCAAACTGAATATGCCAATGCCTAATGTGGTGCCCACATGTTACAGCCAAGGACCCAGTGATGATAATCACATTTCATTACAGAAATGAATTCCTCTATCATTTGTTACTAGAGTGGTGCACAGTTCCAAATTCTTTTCTGCTTAGCTCAGACGTCGCCCCTTAATGTTCTTACAGATTTAAGAGTAGAATGCTGGAACCTAAGTAAAGACTGACACGTATAGGAGAAAAGTCGGATAACATAAAGGATGTAGTATATGTTAAATTGGAGCCCACCAGTAGTTTAGATTATACAAAGCTGCAGACATTGTTAGGAATAGTAGTGTGTTTGTGTTAGTAGCAGCAATGATTTATGTTCCAGGATTGTTGCTGGACTGGAAGCACTGGGGGATTCTTCTCATACTGCTGTGTTCTTTGATCTCTGCATTTAAAATGCTCCCTGGCATGCTGTAATATGCTGTAATATATAAACAGAAGCTTGTCTCTGCTCTTAGGAGGGGCTGTGATGTGTTCATGGAAGAGATCTCACATACCTAGTCCAGGTATAATCCTGCATTTTTCACAGGTATGGTAAAATACCAGGAATAACCGTTATTATATTTTGATAGATTTGGAGAGTGGAGATACCTAACGTGTTTATGATTTTTACTGTTTATATTTAGATTTGGAAAGTGGCGATACCTAACATGTTTATGATTTTTACTGTTTATATTTACATCAGTTCTAAGAAAAAGTGATTTCATTTTTTTGGGCTTGTTTGTTTATTTTTAAAACTTTTTCAATTAATTTATTTTTTTTACTATTTTTTCAGACCCCCTAGGGTACATTACCCCTAGGTTGCCTGATTGATCCGACCATATACTGCCATACTACCAATGGCACATTTTAAAAAATGCCCAGAAATCATACAGCCTTACCCAAGGTTGTCATGGAGACAGATGGTTGCTCCCCAATGACGGCAGCTTTGCCGTTAACATCCGTGATCGGTGTTGCAGGGTTGAAATATGCCCATGAGCCCTCTCCGAATACCTACAGCCGACGTGTGAAGTATAGTTACATTAAGGGGTTACAGCACCTGCACCAGTTTTCTGTTGGACTTTGCATGTTCTTTTATGTGCACACTGCTTACACATGCATCTAAGTGTCAGCGCCACACGTGTGTCGCGGCTGCACTACACCCGACGTGACACAAAGTTCTGCACTGATAGGGGACAGTTGGACCATGCACCACATTTATCAGGCAGAGTCCGACCGAAATGTATTGCAAGCCCTATGCACCACCTTTTGACAAAATTTGGGCTATGACAGGTTCCCATAGAGTCCCTATACCACAATGGTAATGATGTTTCACAAAAAAAAAAAAAAACTTCCCCAAAATCGATAAAATATAGTTTGATTCCCTACCTGGTATTCAGGCAGGGAATCTAGCGTGTCGAACTGGCCGTGTTCTCACTGTGCATGCATGGCTTCCTGCTCAGTTCGCTACGATATCTGCGTATTATACGAAGCTGTGCATGCACAGTCAGCAGTGAGTAGGTGGAGTGTAAGGGGGTAATGAGGAGCTGAGGAAGAGCGACTCGACTACACCATAGAGGACATGCGCAGTTTGACTCCCTAGTTTCCCTGGAAGGAAATCAAATTAAATCAAAGTACATTTTTATCTATTTTGGAGAAGTGATTATTTTTTTAAGTGGAAACAACAGTGCCCTTGTGGTATAAGTCTTATATCCCCTTACCCTGGTCCAAAAATAGAGGCTTTTAAAGGGGGTTGTACCAATAACAATCTGCTTGCTGGAGCCCACACTGATCAAGAGAATAGGGGTTCAGTTCTCCCGAACAGGTGGAGCAGCAAGTCAAGCATGCATCCTGCCGCAGCATTCATACTATCCTACATCATACATAAAACACTGGTGCTGCAGATGTATCTTTATGTTTTGCAATGCTGGAAAAGAAATCTATTACAAACGGATTAGCATTTTAGTGATCGTTTCCCAGCACAGGAATATGTATAAATTATAAGTGTGGTATTGCAGCCCTTTAAGGAAAAAATAAAGCAACTATAGATGTTAACAGTTTAACAAATGCAAATTCTGAATCCACTTTTATTCTAATAGGAGTATAATCAATGTATGAGATAAAACAGATTCTTGTAGTGAAACATTCGGCATCTCTGCCTTATTCTCCCTGAATCTGTGCCCGAGGCTAGCCGTGCCATCTTGCTTCTCTCCCTTCTCCAGCTCTCACTAGCAGAAGGTTGGTGCTCGTAGAGGATGCGCAATACTAGAATCTGAGAAGCGCGAGGACTGCTGCCGATGACAGGTCACAGACTACACCACCTGCATCGGCAGACAGTGCGCCGAGTGGGCTCCAAACCAGCTGGAGCTCAGAGACCTAAACAGATTTTCTGACATGGTACTTCTAGAGGGTCAGTCTAGCGCAAATCATCTTAATTTAACCCTTTTTCAAATGGGTCTTTACAAATGAAAAAAATTAAAAATTTGATTGATGAATAGTGTATATCTTGTCCTCCTAAAGGCTGAAACTAGAAAGAAAAAAGGCAAAAAAGCCATCCTGACTCTTCACCCCATCCCGAGACTCCAGCATTCTACTGATTGTTAGGGGTTTTAGCAGTGGGACTACCACCAATCGGTAAGAATGTAACATTCTATCGACGTAGCTTCCAATTTTCCTTGATCCATAATGGTTAGGACCGGTTTACTATGGACACAGTGTTGGATATTTAATGATTTGTTTTAATCTCTCTATCTATGAAGGGGTTGCTAAGTTTTGTTTTTTTTAATTGTATAACATAATATCATTCTGAGAAATAGGAAACTAATGTAAAAGGACTTCTACAATAACACCCCATGTTTTTATCTGACTCTACGGCACACAGTCATACTGAGGCAAGCAAACAATGGGGGCAGTGGCGTAACTAGAAGCTGATGGGCCCCAGTGCAAAGTCTGTGCCAGGCCCCTGACTATAATGTATGGTTTATAGTAATAGTCTTCTCATATGGGAAAGTGACACTCCCCCTCTTAGTTTTCTTTTTCTTTAGGACTTTTGGTATGTCTTTTTTGTTGATTATGTATGATCATGTTTTTTTTCTTGTGATACATATTTAGTGTTTCCTCTCCTGGCCAGTGCAACTTTTTGAAAATTTGTCAGCTGCAGCAAATGCACAGGCGTGGCCCCACCCCTTTCACGCCCCACTGGTGTGATGGTGGCAGATTGGGGTAAATAATGGCAAGTGCTAGCAATAAGCTAGCATTTCCAATTATCCCCCATACACTCTATATAGACTGCAAGAAAAACTAGTTAGAGACTGACACATGTAATTCTATACAGGCGGTCCCCTACTTAAGGACACCCAACTTATAGACGACCCCTAGTTACAGATGGACCTCTTTGCCCACTGTAACCTCTGGTAAAGCTCTCTGAATGCTTTACGTTAGTCCCAGACTGCACTGATCAGCTGAAGTTTTATTGATAATCCTTGGTCCTATTTCAGCTGAAATATTGAAAATCCAATTGTCACTGGGGCAAAAAAAAATACAATTATAAAATATAATACATACAAATTCAACTTAAGAACAAAACTGCCTGAATTGATCATAAAAGAAACGTTGGTTTTGGTTGGAGTCCCATTCTTTCTTTTTTTTTAAAGTTTTCTGTTAGACATGTAATGGATCTAGACATGTAACATGTGTAATCCATAAAAACTCCTTTAAAAAGTTACAAAAGAGACATGAAATATAAATTGAATGCAGTAACATTCCTCTTCTCACAGTCCAACAGCTGCCATTAAATGCCCAAGTGAACATCTTAATGAACTGGTAGTTCTGCTAGGCTTGAAGGCACTAATAAGGATTGTTGCCTACTGGGACTTCCTCCAGATACATCACTTCCTAACAGAGATTTGACCATCAACATCAAGATTTTACAGGCTGAGATGGAAAGATCCAATATATACTCCAACTCATAAAAGAGCATTACCTTTTATCCATGTTGCTTTAACAGGGTTTTCCATGAAAGAAGGTTCTTAAATCTAATCCCCTAATCTAATCTAATCCCCCAGTGATGTTTACACAACAAAGATCATTTTAACCCCCTTACTATACAATTTTACTCAGTTTTATTGCTGTTTTAGCTGCTATCACTCAGCAGACCCTTCATGATTCCTCTGTGCTAGGAGATGCTGTGTGCTGACAATGTGCTTAGATTATCATAGCACTTTTATACACTTTGCAGAGTCAGCTCTGCTATATGCCTCCCTCCCTGATAAAGACCTTATCTTTCCTGTAGAGTAGAGTAAGGATCTGAAAACTGTTGCTTGCGGGCAGGAAGTGCCTGTGTCTGACCTGGTCTTGTAATGCAGGGGGAGGGGCATTAGGCAGAGAGCTTTGAGTTTTTGTCAATAACAGTGAATTAGGGAATGTGTTATTTTGTTATTCTAAATATATTTAAGAATCTTTTCTGCATGGGAAAACCTCTTTAAACAGTTTTTCATGAAAATTATCCTGATGATGTCTACATGGATTTATCTAAACTGAAGATTCGTATTGATGTATTCCAGAAGATCTGGCACCGATTATGATACTACCCGATATTTTTTAGCCCATGATGACACCACTACAATATATTTTTCGCCATCATTTACTTCTACAACATGTTATTATATAATCATGTTATCATCACTTTTTAGTTTTTCACATGTGTTCACCTTCACTTTCACTATAGGGTACCACTTTTACGTTTTATTCACATATGAAATTACACGTTTGCTTACATTATTGATAGGATATTATTTTTTTATTTCAAATAATAATAATTATTGTTTCACTATATATATTTATATTTGTTTCTGGGTTTAGTGCAATATATTGGATTAGATATCACTACAATTGAGTCCTTGCATAACTCTATATATTATCATTCATCGGGTCTTATGTCTGGTTATTAATATTGAATCTTTTAGTTTTACATTACATAAGATAATATCCCATTTCCCCACATGTCCATAGTCCAGGAACTGGTAGTGACGATAGCTATTGTCCTTTGTGTCGCACGGGCACGTTAATTGTTAACACGCGCATGTGCAATACGTCCTAAACCAGACCCAAATACATGCTTAACGCCTGATATCGCAAGATTTAATTCTGGCGCGAGTGCATTGCCACTCGTCATTGTCTTGCATCATTCAATACGACAACGCCATTACATCTGACACAGGTAATTGAACATGTGTAGCCATTGGCTTAGGTTTATTCAAAAAGGAGGAGAATAGTAAGGGCACTCCCCCAGAGGAAGCACTATTGTCCGTACTGTATGGTGTGGTGTCCATCTGCTTGGTATGGTATAACCAATGTATTTCCTTATGCTTATCCCTATGCCTAATATCTTAGAGTTATGTTTACTATGATAGAGCTTCTACTCATTACAATAATATTCAATATTACACTAGAAGCATAGGGTAATGGATAACATGTACTGTGACACACATCTTTTAATTCGTTTGGCTTTTTTACTGGTGGCTATGTTATAATCATGTCCTATATAATTTAATAAAGATTTGTAATCAATCTCTATACTGCATTGACTGTATTTGTGGTGTTCAAATTTTGTTTTTTGATGATGGCTATATGGCTAATACCAAAAGCTTTGCGGTGCCTAAATAATAGAGATAGAGGTCCAGCTCTTCGTCAGTTATTGAACTTCTTGAATTAAGGTCCTGTTGCATGACTCAATGCAGGAAAAACTTTGGCTGTTGGATAGATGGCCCACATTTGCCTTTACAATACTATGGTTTAGTAAATGCATCAATGCGCCAAAGAATGAGTAGACTACACCCCCCCACACATGTGGCTACGGATCAGCTCTTCTGTCGGATAAATCCTGGCTCCAGTTCGGGCAGGAACCCCCTGTACTGGCCCACTACTCCGTCCGGCATAACCCGATAACACAGCCAGGAATTGTGACTATTTCAGTGCTTGCCCACCAGAAAACTGTCTGCAAAAGGAGTCCAAAAACACAAATCTCTCTAATACCTTGCTGACAGTAAGAGGCGTATGCCTAAAAACCATGAACAGCATATCAACAAAAAAACATGTCACTGGGAACCATGGCCACTTTGGTCTCCTCTTACCAAAGGAATTTTCAATAATCTTTTAGATTGTTTAGATGTAGCTTTGTAAATCTAATCTTTCCTGACATGTTTTTTAGGAAGAGGCTTTGTCCTGGCTACCATTTAAATCAGCAATATTATTCAGTCTTTTACTAATTATCAAAGATAACTCCATGGAAGGTCATCTTGAAGGTTTCCCACTGTTTGGGCAGCAACAATTTCTTCTCAAAGTTCATTGCAGATGTCTGTCTACCTTTGCCTTATGTTAACATTTATTACAATTCTCCAGACCAGCACACTGCAAAAACCGCTTTTCTAGAGATGGTCAGACTTAATTAAGGACTATGGGGCACATTTGCTTATCTGGTCCCTGCGCGATCCCCGAGGTGTGTTGTCCGCCAGAATACCCATCTGCCGCGATTCATGAAGATCGTGCGCCCGATTTCCTGCATGTGTCTGCATTGGATGCGACAAAATTGATTTGTTAAATCCTGCGTGTTGTCCGAATCAGTTGGATCGTTTGTCGGCCCACCCCCGGATTTGTGTCATGTGAAAGACAATTGCGACACAATCCGATTGCGAGTGACGCAATCCCCAACGTGATCCCCGAAAAGGTCAGAAAACGAGGCGGAAATGCGGCCGTGGGACCTTAGTAAATAAGCCCCTATGTGTCAATGAAGGGCTACTGAAAAGAGAAGTGACATTCAATAATTTGAAGGTGAAAATTCTCCAGGTGGGTACTACAATCAAAACCTACTTATTTATCGTAAGGTGCCAAAATGGCAATTTTAATAGTACTTACTTTTAACTGCTCTGTCTCAGCTTAAAATCTTACAGGCATCCTGAAGACACCAATACGTTGAAAGGAGGAGGGGTAGTTTGGATTATCATTGTAGCATCTTTCGAAGGTCCCTATTGACAGGGGATCCCGCAGTAGGCGCTCCAATGATAATCCAGTAATGTCCACACCCACTCGGGCAAACCAATAATGTGTTGCTTTAAATAGCACTGAGTGTGAATTGTGCTATACTACCTGGGATTGCAGGAGGATATCTTGAGTACAGTTTGGTAAATTGAGTGCTGGGCCCAGAAAGTGCCACCTCTGGAGCCATTCCATAGGTTCACCACGACTGCCATAAAGTATACTTGAAATTTGTCCTAGGCCCCCAACTATTACATGCCTTGGTCTCTATATATTAGGAACAGAGATGACACACCTTATGGGCCCCTAAGGCTCTTAATCCCAGATGAGACTGCACCCTCAGAACTCCTCTAGTTATCCCCCTTTACTTCCACCATTCCTCTACCAATAACTTTTATACTCATTAGAATACAATAAGCATAAACATAATAATCTATCCAGCTGCTTGGAAGCCTAATGGTAGAGTTGAGAGCCTAATGGTAGCCCTCCCCTCCCTTTCACAAATTTTTAAGGTTTCCCGCTGATGAATTAAAATAATAGACATGACAATTCCTGTGCACATTTATAATAGCTGCCAAAGTTACTTTCTTGAAAGTTAGTCTGCAGCATTTTTAACTGTCTCAGGAGAGTAGGCAGCGGATAATTACATACACAGAGCACAGATCCTTAAAAAAATAGCTGTAAACATTACCGTTCTGCATATAAAAGAGCAGCGAAACAAAAAGATGGACAGACGGTGTGGCAAATGGGCACTTATCGGCCATCACAATGTTTCTGTGACGTGCGGATAATGCTTTCTCTTTCAAGCCAGAAATTACAAGTGTAATTCTGATCTTCCTACATGCGAAATGTGAGGCTTTGTCTTTGTCAGGCAGGAAATCCTTTTAATAACCGCACACACGCGCTGTCAGGAGCCTTGAAACATATCGCTCACTGACGATCAATGCTTTGTATTATTTGCAAAGACTGAAAGTCAGAAGCATTTTAATCTCGCAGGATTCCAGCTCCCCACATTATAAATTTCATATTATGGTTAATAATTGTCAGCCGAGACTGGAAATATGTGAGCTGATCAATATCGCACTTTGGAATTAATCGTTGGAAAAAGGGCTGAGCGGCTTCCCGGTGAATGATGGATTTTATTTAAATGGGATTCATTTTGCAAAACACCTATTTTTTGATTAGACTTGGGATCAGCATTTGTTATGAACTTTTTCAAATTATACTTTGTGTTAAAAGTGAGGCCTATATTTCACCGGGGCTCTTTAAATGTCGCTTTGTGTGTGTTTTGGGAAAATGATCTTAGGAGGTGAGATTGTAATGGAGCTCTCGCTATGTGCGCTCGTTATTAATTGCAGGTTTTTTACCGCCAGAGACAGGAATGATATAGCCTCATGTGAATCAATTGATGGGTATGTATCATTATGGTGAGAGTAATAAGTCAAATGTGAAGCGTATTCCCGAAAAAGATGTATGCGGTGCCGTAGAGGATTCTGGGAAGTTTGAGACAAGTGGGTTGCTGGCATGAAAAAGTAATACTGCTTAATTTTTTAGGGGGATGTACAAAAAGAATAATATTTTAAAGGACACTTAATGCCCCCCCCAGAGGTCGCATTAACGCCTCGCCAAGCGTCATAGATGCATGATGAGGCGCCATTACCCCCCAAAATAATTGTGTACACATGGCAATTATTTCCTGTAGTGCGCAGGCTGAGCGGACACGTGAGCGCAGGACACGTGACACAGTGATCCGTGTTAGCGGCGTGATGGAGAGACCCGCAGCGAGAGAGCAGGCCCCGGGGGAGACATGCAGGCTGTTGCTCCAGAACTCCCTGCAGTGTGTCAGCATTTATGTGATTCTGGCGGGATCGGAGGGCAGGGCCAGGTGAGTGCAAACCCCGACCACACTGTACTCACTGCACTCTATGTGTACTGTGTGTAGTGTGTGTGTGTGCGCTATGTGTAGTGGTTATGCTGTGTGTAGTGAGTGTGGTCTAGCTCCAGCGTCAGCCCCAGCCCACTCTATAGGACAGTGATGGCAAACCTTTTAGAGGCAGAGTGCCCAAACTACAACATAGACCCGCTTATTTATTGCAAAGTGCCAACACAGAAATTCAATTTGTGATTTATACTCCCTTCTCTGTCACAGTTTTCATTGATACCAGCCCCTGAGGGCACCAATAAAGCAGAAAATAGTCCCAGGTAGAGCTGTCACTTTAAAATAGCTCTGTGTACAGCAAGTCCTGGGCTGTCTGGGACTGCAGGAAGATACCTGGAGTCCTCTCTGGTGATTGCCTGAGTGCCCACAGAAAGGGCTCCGAGTGCCACCTCTGGCACCAGTGCCATAGGTTAGCCATCACTGCTATAGGAGATATCTTTGGGGACTGGGGTCAGCCATGATCCGCTCTGTAGGGGGGGTCTAGCTTCGGGCCTCAACCCGGCCCACTTTATGGGGGTTTTAGGGCCGGCATTAACCCATGACCCGCTCTGTAGGTTAAGACAATGAAAAAGTTGTGCATCAAAACTCGGGCTTTAATAATTTTCTTGTAGTAACAGATGTTTATTAGATCGTTAATAGACATTAATAGATATATATACACGACAAGGAGTTATATATTTGTATTACTGAAAATTTCATACTCCTCCTCAGCTAAAAATACTCCTCAAAAATGGTGAGAGTATTATTACCCTTCCAGAAAAATGTTAGTGCGACCTCTGCCCCCCCCCCTCCTTAAGACATTCTGGGGCACATTTACTTACCCGGCCCATTCGCGATCCAGCGGCGCGTTCTCTGCACAGGATTCGGGTCCGGCTGGGATTTAAGATGGTAGTTCCTCCGCCGTCCACCAGGTGGCGCTGCAGCGCCGAAAATAATCTTAACGCCCCGGAATGCACCATCCCATAGAAGGTGAAGGTGAGCGCTCCCCAAGCGACACATTTTCGGTTTTTAAATGCGGCGGTTTTTCCGAATACGTCGGGTTTTCGTTCGGCCACGCCCCCCCATTTTTGTCGCGCGCATGCCGGCCCCGATGCGCCACAATCCGATCGCGTGCGCCAAAAACCCGGGGCAATTCATGTACAAGCGGCGCAAATCGGAAATATTCGGGTAACACGTCGGGAAAACGCGAATCGGGCCCTTAGTAAATGACCCCCTCTGTCTCTTTAGCATAATTTTAAACATTGATTTAAAAAGGAAGGATAATAAATGGATCACAATCACTATCACGGTGCCTGGATCTATCAGTAAGTGCTCCAGGTTTATCATGCTTGATCTTGATGGTAGATTTTCTTTAATGTTGCGGTTTAAGGCCATCAAATTAGAAAAATCAAAAAAATTTTGGGCTGAAAAATCCCCACTCGGCCTATGCACGAACGAGTGGCATGTTGGATCCTCATATTGGAGGCTTCCCGAGGCACATGGCCGGTTTGTCAGTGGTGCCACTCAGTGTACACATTGCATACTGCAGCAGCCGCGCCACTGACTGTCACAGTGGGTGTACTTACCCAGCGGTGACATGTTGGCATTGGCGATTCCACTCTCCGATGCATTGAGCATATTATGCTGGAGGCATTTCATTACTGGGGGGGTCTGCAGGGGTTCTGCGCCAGTTTTGTGTCGCAGCAGCACTGTGTCTGACAAGACAGAAAAAATATGCACCCAAGTGTCCGACAAGACAGAAAAAATATGCACCCAAAGGGGTGTGTTAGAGCTAAGTTGGAGTTTGTGCCACATTTATTACGGATGTGCACCACAATTCTTTCCGTGCCACAATTCTGAAGCATGAATAAAGTGCACCCAAGAAAATGGTGCACACTTCCTGAGCAGTGCAGGGGGCGGCAGATAAATGAAGATCCAGCACCAGTTTTGATCAATCTGCCGCATCCTGCACACTCCACAGGCAAACTTCACATAGTACAGACTGCACTAGTTTTAATAAATGTGGGCCATTACGGTTTCCCAGTATTTTGTATTGAAATAAGTTGCCTCGGCACAGCAAGTCGTAGTTAATAGTTTAAACCAAATTTATTGCGCAATGGCTAACCTGAGGCTGGGAGACCACAGACAAGAATGTTGGATTAGTCCAAGTTGGAGATGATGAGAGCATGGATGAGCAATTTTGTAGCATTGAGGAAGGATAGGATGCAAGAAAAGTTTTGAAAGTGTAATTCGTAGTTTACAGTGAGGTCCTGGATGTGGGTTTTAAAGGATAAGGAACAGGTCATATGTTGCAAACTTTTGGGTCTTGGGAGAGTATGGAGCCAGTACGAGGAATGTGTTGGAGGAGCTGGAGGAGACATAGGGACCTAAACAGAAAAGATCCTTCAAGTAATCAGGCCATCATATCCATGTAGTGAACCAGGACATGGAGAGGTATAAAACTTCTTCTTTCTGTCCACATCAATAAAGTTCATAAAAACCTAAAAAGTCAAAATGCATCTGTAACTCTTCCTTCTCACTGAAGTGCTTCAAGCCCTATAGGGTCACTTCCAATGCTGCTATGGTCTATGTGGAGGCATTTCACAGACGGGAATAGAGCAGCAGATGCTTAAACCTCCAGGCTGTCTGTTGACCTGCTTCATACTCAAATACTTGTAACAGCTGCCTACCAGAGAGACGTATTTCACAGATCTGCAGGGAGCACTGCACCTGCTGTCCTCTCTGCTCTCATTACATACCTATGTTACAAGACCTAGACCTTAGATGCCCATATCGGAATCGTACAAATCAGACAACAGACCAAAGGATGGGAACAGAACACGCTCCATGCACAAACTCAACAAAAAGCAAGAATGCAGAAATCAGTAGAATCTCGGAAACTTTGCAAATTTATTGCATTATGGAGTGTCCATGTATTATAATCCTGAGCATCCCCATAATCCTGCTGCTTGTTACGCCAAACAGTCAACAAGTCATCACACATTCCTTCTCGGTTTAGTAGAGCAGATATGTGGTAGTGTATCAGGTGGTTTTTCCTTTCACATATTATAATAAAACTACATTGAAACAATAAAGCTTTTCAAGGCTTAACTTTACCCATAGGTGAGGGTTCATTTGTGCCTAAGGATAATGGACTCCAGCAAATAAAATATTGCTAAATCCTTTTGCGCACAAGCAACTTTGTTCAAAAAAACTCAATCTATGCCCTTGTGGGATTTAATAGGTTTTAATACAGCTATACCGGAGCCAACACACAATGATAACAACATGAGCTAACACGGTCTTAGTCAGTCAACCCTCTTGCATTTACACAGGAACAACATGAGATTAGGCTAATCTCCCCAAATACACAACATGATCATCCCCATTAAGGGGGCAGGTCCCCTGTCACCAATAGGTTGCAGAGAGGTGAGTGTATATTTTACAGTACAAATCTATCATCAAAATCCATCATGATAAACCAGAGACACTTAATCATAGATCCAGGCAACGTGATGGTGGTAATCTTCTTATATTTGTTCTACATAGGCTCCTTTCTTCTGCAATCAACTTTTACAATTATGCTAATGCAGGGCTCTGAGGTTGTTACTATAGCCCCCAATGCTTCCCCCTCCCTCTGTCTGCTGTAATCTAACACAGTGGGAAGTGCTCCTCCACAGTGTAACAATCTGTAAAGCTACAGCACAGATGGGCTCTGGAAATACCCCCAGAGCCCTTAAGGCTCATTAACATATTTTAAATAGTTTAATGTAGAAGGAAGGAGGTCATGGATAACAGATATATGATTACTTGGATTTATGAGTAAGTGTCCCTGGATTATCATGCTGGATTTTGATGGTAGATTTCATTCAACTAAAAAAATGAATGAGGGTGGTCAATGGCTTGGATATTATACCGGATTTACTGGACCAAACCAATATTTATTGAGCTTTCATGTTTAGTTCAGTTCAGGGATTCTAGGTTCAATCCTGTAAATCCTGCAAGCGAATGGAGCAAGTTTGTCGGAGAGAACTCACTCTTGGTCAACAGGCCTAAAGGGGTTGCCCGGGTTTAGCAGGCCTGGGAGGGTATCAAACAATAAAAATCTTACCCTTACCTCCCTCAGGGCTCCCATTGTTTCACAATGTTTTGCTGGGTTCATACATCTATACCATTCCATATGTGTTTACCATACATTGAATGGACACATCGGAAGGTTCCCAAAGTGTCCTTTGAACATATGGCACAGACATATTCCACTGTATGCTTATACAGTGGGATATGTTGTCCGGTGACTCTTACAACCCCATGAATGCACGTGGAGGAGTGAACAATGGCAGCAGCCAATCCAGTTTACGTATGGGGTGTTTCCCCAGTGATGTCACCGTCCATGTCACCGGCATTCCCCCCTCCCGCTCAGCGAGGCTAGAAGAGGGATGTAAAATGTTGCATTCACTCCCCATAGGCTTCTATTGCCTCTTGCTACATTTTTCCATCCTGTCTTTTTCAGCGGATGTCTTTTTCATATATTGGTCAGACGGTGGCAACAACTATGGGTAAACAAACCATGGGTATGCTCAGCCGCGATGTATATCCTGATGTATATGCTGGGTGTATACCAAAAATGACATGTAAACCCAGTCCAGTAGAGGCTGGTGCTCCCGTCCGACTACTTCCGCTAATACATTGAAAGCGATGCTGTATCAGGCGCGGCAGCGGGCGGTCGGGTGCTGAAATTTCTACTGCTTATGTTATTAAACCATTCACTGCAGGTGCAGGAGATTCAGATATTTGATTCCTCTGAGAAACATCACAGAAAATGTTATGAAAGAATAATGGACGGGAAGGCAATTCACTGGTTGCTGTAACGGTGACACTACATGCACAAGAAATCCAACCTTGCTGATTATTTGCCCCTTTATAGCTTTTCAATTGTGGTCATTTCGCGTCGTGAAAGTGAAATATTTGGTGGTTCTGCCTTTAAAAAAATTAAAAAATATATAAATTATAGCATTGATGGGCAGTTTAACAAGGCGATACATTTTTGAATGATCTAGAACCTTTTATTTTAGAAATATGTTTCTGGAAAGTTTGTATCAGCACATACGTCTTTAGCTCCTGTAACGCTTCACTGCAACCTGTATAGTCTTGTCTCTACTATAGCCATGCTGAGTTAACAATTTCTGATTCAGCAGAACATCTAAACCTACAAATATATCATGCTATTGCCAATTTTTTTAAATAAATGCTGTAGCATCGTATTGTTGTATACAACTACATTATCTTGATCATTTCTTTCCATCTTTTTTTTTACAGTTTGTAAATGGCAATGGTTGTCCTACAGGTGGAATACATAACTACAGACGTGAAAGGTTTGTCATTTCCTGATCCTTCCCAACGCTTTTTTTCTATGGACCGTCCTATAAGGTTTATCTACTATCAAGTATATCATTTTTATATTCCCTGTTTAGAGATTAGAAACTCTATTTGTAGATTAGAGGGAATCCAAAATTATTCTGATTCAATATGTAGACAAACCATATATTTATGTAGGGCGGCACAGTGGCTAGCACTTCTGCCTCGCAGCACTGGGGTCCTGGGCTCTAATCCCACCCAGGTCAACATCTGCAAAGAGTGTGTATGTTCTCTCCGTGTTTGCGTGGGTTTCATCCGGGTCCTCCAGTTTCCTCCCACTCTCCAAAACATACTGGTAGGTTGATTAGATTGTGCGCATGGGGAGAGGGACCAAGGTTATAAAAAAAATTATAAAACTGCAATTTCAGGAAATTAAAGTAACATTGATTTGGCACCAATAGATTCAGACCTGAATAGAATCTTAAGAATTTGGTAGGGCAGGTCAAACATGTCGAATGTGAACAAGTAGTCCTTTGACTCTTACAGGAGAATATTTTGACTATGTAAGTGTCTTGCAGTTTAGTATTATCGTCTCAATAAGGGAAGCAGGAACAGAAGTACTTGAAGTATTTGCCAATGTTTTTGCTTGTGGGGCAATTTTGAATCGTGTAGAGCTGCTCTTAATAATGCTCGATCCCCAAAGGGCTGCCGACCACTCACTGGGTCAATGGGACCTTTTTGGGTCCATTTTCTCATCCATGCAGTACCAGAGCCATGAAAAAGAGTGTGTCAAATGTGAGAAACGCATAGGCCATCCTTTATTTCACCTTTGGTCAATCCTCCCTCATATGTAATTTTATTATGATGACGAAAAAAAGATGAATAAAGTTTTCATCTTGAAAATCGTCATTGTTTCTATTTGAAGTACCTAACACAGAATTATAAGTAAAAAGCCTTTGAAATAAAGAAGCTCCTATGAAAGATACTGCTCAGAGACTCTCTGAAAGTAACTTCTAGATATGGGACCTTTAGCACCTAGCCAACTGAAAGGGGGGAATTGACTGAATTTTGCCCGGCCCCCCTATGCTGGTGCACAACTTCCTGGATCAAAGATCTGGGATTTCCGCCAAATTTAGACCTATTTAGGCAGGGCTTTTAGCTATAATCTCTACTAGTTTTTCTAGCAGAGGCTATAGTAAATATGGTGGGCTGGACGGGAACCTGCCGGTCTCACCCTGTTCCCTGTGTGGAGCGAAAAAGTCAGGAAACTGGTGGGGGTGGGTCATTATAAAACTGGTGGACAAAGTTTTCTAAATTCCTCCCATAGAATTCACTGACTTATATCTAACTACCGAATATACCTTCAACTCAAAACGCTTTCAGAAATAGGCAAAATCCTAAAATTTGAGACAACCACACAGCAGAAATACTTGAAGCTCCCCAACAACAGCTTTTATATTCCCGATTTAATGGTCGTAAGAAGGTCTGAGTTGCGAATGATTACTGCTCCCCTCACAGCCATGTCCTCCAGCCACCTAGTCCTGTAATTCTATAGCAAGTCATTTGTATTTTTATGAATATCTTCCATCATTATTTAAAATGGCCTAATCGGTGACCCGAGGATAAAGTCTTATCAACATTGGAGTTATGGATTTTGGATGGAGTCACCTTTTTACTGTAAATGGGTGGCCAATGGACCATTTGTCAGAAGAAATATTCTCGCAATTGTTTTTTTTTTCCTGCCTAATTGGAAATAGAATATATTTCAAAATAAAATAATGTATATTGTAGAGAGAGACCAGGGTTACAATAAATGAAACGACCTGGGTTAACATAATGCAATGCAATGGCTCTTCCAGTACGGACCTTGAAGGTGATGATATTATTTTAGGGGTCAAATGTCCTTTTCGTAATTGCACCATGTAGTCCCCTAAGACCTCCGGCAAAGCCCCCTTTCCTCCCTTCCCATCCCGATACGAGTAAAGTGATCTTTTTTTCGCTATAGCTGACAAGCTTAAATTAAAGGCGACCCTTTAAAATTACAGAGAAATATGCAGTCACTTTGAAAAGGGTTTCACCTTTCTGGACAGTAAGCCATTTTCTCACATTACCAGAGACTTTGTTTTTCAATTTACAGCTCCCAGACAATTCCTTTCCCATCTAACGCGCAGAAAATGAATCCGTTAAAACACCCAGCTGTCTGAGAAATACTGAAAATTTAATGTATGTTAAAAGGGTATTAAATTTCCAAGCAAAATTTACATGGGAATATGACATTAAAATATTTTTAGCTCGCAGAAACCCGGGGGCTTAAACATTATAATATAGACAAATTTTATCATTTTAAAATGAATTAGCATTGCAATATTTCTTATGTATTCATGTTGAGTTAATGCATAAAGATGTAAAAATAGCTTCAGGCAGTTACTCTAGTGACATTGAAATCACACGCTGGAAATCCGCATCACTTAGGAATGCGTGAACTCTGCAAGCGAACGTCCGGCCTTAATGCAAGGACCTAAATGGCTTTTAAACAAAATATATAGTAAGTTGGTATGTATTAAAACATCCCTAGCTGGCGGCTTCTAGGCGGCTTAGCTTCTAAGTGGTGAAATATAATAGTTTAGCGGCTTACGGTAAAACATATTTTTTTAAGTAAAGAAAAAGTCATGTTATTGGCAAAATCTATACCAACAAGCCGACACTATAGAACAGGTGGTGTTTTCATTTAGTCTTGATTATATATATATATATATATATATATATATATATATATACGGTCCCCTACTTAAGGACCACCGACTTACAGACAACCCATAGTTACAGACAAACCCCTCTGACCTCTGGGGAAGCTCTCTGGATGCTTTACTATAGTCCCAGACTGTAATGATCAGCTGTAAAGTGTCTGAAATGAAGCTTTATTGATCATCCTTGGTCCCATTACAGCAAAAAATGTTTAAATTCCAATTGTCACTGGGGCCAAAATTTTTTTTGTATGGATCTACAATTATAAAATATACAGTTTCGACTTACATACAAATTCAACTTAAGAACAAACCTTCGGACCCCATCTTGTACGTAACTTGGGGACTGCCTGTACATATATATATTGTATATATAAATATGAACAATTCCACACCAGAATTGTGAAAAAGGGTTGTGCACTCCCCACCTATTAAGGTATAAAATGTTATTATTGTATAAATCCGCCACTTATGAACATGCAAAATATGTACAGCATTTTATTGGAATTACCACGTGCAATACTTATTTTCCCCCAGTGGTGGTCGCTGTTGGGAAAAAGAGCAGCTATTGGGAGCCGCTCTTGAAAAGCTGGATTGCAGTGATCATTTTGATGATACAATCTCTTGTAAGGTTTAGGTTATACTGTTGAACTCACACTAATAGGATTTACTAACTTTTCAAACAGAAATGTAATGGGTGCCTTAACAGAGTGTGTGCCACTTGCAGTAATAAATTAAGTTTCACTCATAAATTAGGGAATTACTAATACCATATATACTTGAGTATTAGCCAACCCAAGAATAAGCCAAGGCCCCTAATTTTACCACCAAAAACTTGGTAAACATATTGACTCAAGCATAAGCTGTGGTTGGGAAATGCACTGGTCACAGCCCCTGGTGGTATATAGCCAGCCAGCCTCCTGTAGTATATAGCCAGCCTGCCCCCCTGTGGTATATAGCCAGCCTGCCCCCTGTGGTATATAGCCAGCCTGCCCCCTGTGGTATATAGACAGCCTGCCCCCTGTGTTATATAGACAGCCTGCCCCCTGTGGTATATAGCCAGATAGCCCCCAGTTTGCCCAGCACATACAAAATAAACTAACATACTCACCTTCCAGCGCCCCCAATGATTGGCGCGCTTCCCCAATGCTCCGGTCCCTGCGGCTCCTCTTTCTTCTTCTACTTGCTTTAACAGCCGACAGAGCCGAAGCCATGAGCTCTGCCAGCCGTTGCACACTATGGAGTAATCAGCAGCGACACTGCCGCATTATAGTGTGAAAGAAGAAGAAGAGGAACCAGGGGTACTGGAGCATGGCGAAGCCGGGCCAAGCGTCAGGTGAGCATGTAAGTTTATTTTTTATTTACTGATGTATAAGCTGAGGTGGGTTTTTTTCAGCACATTTTTTATGCTGAAAAACTCGGCTTATACAAGAGAATATACATGGTAATACAAGTGGCTAATTTTCTGTTTCCCATCCTTAAAAACCCATTTCAGTAAATAGTTTTTGTATAAAATGTGCTTTTTTTTTTACTGTACTTACTGTACTTTGTGCCAATACTCAACTGATGACTGATGGATTTTACCAATTGAGAATTTGTGTCCCTGCACACCCTCACACTGTCCAATTGTTCACCTTTCTAGAATTTGAAGGGACACACACCCCAATGACAAGTAGAATAGGTAATTCCCAGCTGTTATAAATAAAGTAATGAGACATTGATCCATTGTCTCAATTAATGAAACAATAATCCATGATATCAAGTAACAGTCTTAGACTTGGTATAATTTTCTTGGGCATATTTGTGCAATAAAACCACAAGAAGAGACAAAGTCAAATTTCTGAATAAAAAGTGGACAGACATTAGTTTACCTAGGCTAGGAATAGGGAATGCAGTTATTAGGCCGGCAGTATGAAGGGGCTACAACTGTTCTTCTCTTCTACAACAAACTACCTAGAGAAATAAACTCTCTAGTAGCACTTACTAAAGTTAGCAGCTCCCTAGCCTTCCCCCAGTTATAGCAAAGGTGTTAAAAAATACTGAGGGCCGGGCTGGGCTAGTTAAACATAATAAACATGTACTCACCTTCAGAGCCGGCGTCAGCACCCGGCTGACCCGGGCAAGTGCCGGGGCCCCAGAGCTCCACAGGGGCCCACCATGGCCATGGATCAAACCGCGGCAGCGTATCTTTCAATTACATCAGCGACAAGGATGCCGTCGCTAATGTAATTGAAACATACGCTTCCCCAATCTTACTATGTGCGACGATCTGACACGGCTTGACAGGGGGCGGCGGCAGCGCAGATCATCGTGGAAGAAATCAGCGTCAGCGCGTATCTGAGCCTGAGCGCTCAGCGTGATGACTTCACAGCGCATGCGTCCCTGCCGGACGCTGCGCTGAAGTCAGTGAAGATCGTGGCAGAACAGTGGAGAACGGACAGATCGATCATCGATGTACCTGCATTCTCAAGGTTAGTTTACAGTTTATTATTTTTTTACTGCCCGAGGACCGAGGAGGTTCTACATTAATACATGGGGGCTGCCCAGCTGCAAGATAATTAATAGAGGCTGCAGTCAGGGGTGGGCCTATTAATTATTAGTAATAATTAATAGAGGCTGCAGTCAGGGGTGGGCCGATCTGTGCGTCAGCCCAAGATAAACATGTGATTCTCCAGAGGAGTGAATATCTGTATACACAGACTTCATGGGTGGCGGGTGTCATGTGTGCCCCTTTCTACCTGTGGTGTTTACCTTGTGTCAGTAGAAGGGCTGGTTTGGCTTTCATCCTGCATCATGTCCTTAGGCTTCTTGTTAGGTCATGCTTGATGTTACGATCCTGGAAAACTATTTGCATATTTCCCAGAATCCCCTAGTGGAGCGTCAATGCCTATAAGTCTCCACACGCCTGCGGCCTTAATTGGCAAAGTGAATTTTCCATTTTGTGACATTTAAATGAAAAATTTGACATCTAAATATCCATCTAAAAATGTTGCCTGCAATTTTATGTTTAAAATAAACATTTCACTATGAATAGAATTCTTCAGATACCTACTTGCATCACCTCTTTACTTAGAGATCTACATGCACTCTTCTATAGACAAGTACAGTCCCAGAACCCAGCTCAGTACAAAGATGCAGCACCAGAACCAAGCTCATTGCTTACATACAGTAACAGAACCAAGCTCACTGTATGAATACAGTATAGGGAGAGGGAGCCCTGACCACTATCGACATAATCACATCACTCCTGACTTGTCTGTTCTAGGAAATACTTGTATTTGGTGAGATAATGGGGCACATTTACTTACCCGGTACCTGCACGATCCCCGGTCCGGACTGTCCAACAAGGATGAACTCATCGCGATTCACTAAGATCGTGCGCACAATATCCTGCATGTGTCACTTCCCCGCTCAGGTCCGCAGGAGTTCACCTTCTTCTTCCCGATGCATGGTTTGCGACACAATTTTGAAGTTAAATCCAGTGGTTTGTCAGAATCCGTCAGATCGTCCGACGGCCCTCCCCCCGATTTGTGACGCATGCGCCAAAAGCCCTTTTAAATCCCTGTCCCAGCGGCGCAAAACTGAAATCGCCAAGATGTCCGACGAGCCCCAATGTTCTAAATCGCCTTTTTCTCAAAATTAATGATTGTGGTTTTGTTACTCCTCTGTATGTGTATGAATAACTTGACAACGAGGCATCATAATCTCTCCTGTCTCTGACAGTGACCAATCACCATCAGTCCTAGGAGAATAGAAACACCTAGGAAACACGATGGACAATAAGTCATGAGCTACAGGGGGTGTTTACACATAACATATACAGTACAAAGCGAAAATCACCACCAAAACACCGTGCCAAAACAACCAATACAATAGAATAAAACTCTTACTGAACCTGTAGGGAGAACACCGTAAAAATGACGCAAATAATATTTTTACATCTGATATTATAAAAACAGGATAAAAAGTGATCAAAAATTCAATAAAAAGTACAACTCATCCCTCTGTGAGCCGCAGAAGAAAAGATAATATATTATTTTTACAGTGAACAGACAAAAAAAAATGTAAAGCCCAGAACAAGAATTGATGATTTTCTTATACTTACCACTACATATGGGGCATCGGCATATTGGGTACACCAGTAGATCACAAATATGTTCCACAGTAACTATTGTAGTTGCAGGGCCCAAAGCAGCCAAAAAAAAATTACAGTGCCCCACAGTAGACAGCATAGTTACAGTAACCCCACTACAGTAGCCAATATATCTACAGTGTCCTACAGTAGCTAATATAGTCAGTGTCCTATAGTAGCTAATATAGTCAGTGTCCTACAGTAGCCAATATAGTCAGTGTCCTACAGTAGCCAATATAGTCAGTGTCCTACAGTAGCTAATATAGGCGGTCCCCTACTTAAGAACACCTGACTTACAGACGACCCCTAGTTACAAACGGACCTCTGGATGTTGGCAATTTACTGTACTTTAGCCCTAGGCTACAATGATCAGCTGTAACAGTTATCACTAGTGTCTACAATTAAGCTTTAGTGTTATTCCTGGTTCTTATTGTAATCCAACATTTTTAAAATACAATTGTCACAGAGACCAAAAAAAAAATTGTCTGGGGGTTACAATGATAAAGTATACAGTTCCGACTTACATACAAATTCAACTTAAGAACAAACCTACAGACCCTATCTTGTATGTAACCCGGGGACTGCCTGTATAGTCAGTGTCCTACAGTAGTCAATATAGTCATTGTCCTATAGTAGCTAATATAGTCAGTGTCCTACAGTAGCCAATATAGTCCTACAGTAGCCAATATAGTCAGTGTCCTATAGTAGCTAATATAGTCAGTGGCCTACAGTAGCTAATATAGTTACAGTGTCCTACAGTAGCCAATATAGTCAGTGTCCTACAGTAGCCAATATAGCTACAGTGTCCTACAGTAGCTAATATAGCTACAGTGTCCTACAGTAGCCAATAGAGTCAGTGTCCTACAGTAGCTAATATAGTTAGTGTCCTACAGTAGCCAATATAATTAATTATTAGTAATAATTAATAGAGGCTGCAGTCAGGGGTGGGCCAATTAATTGTTAGTAATTATTAATAGAGGCTGCAGCTGCCGCCACATGAGTTCACTGTTAAGGGGCCCACTGAGGCTCTTTCGCCCAGGGGCCCACTGAAACCTGGAGCCGGCCCTGCTCACCTTGTCCGGCGCCACTGATGTCCCCCTGCCACGGTCCGTCTCCTCTGTGCACCGGTTTGTATACAGGGGCGCACAGGGAGCTTCCGGCCGGCCGGAAGCTCCCATCTGACACCATCTCCCAGTGCTTACAACGCTGAGAGATAGGGACGGATGGGAGGAGCCGGCCACATCGCAGACCGGAAGCTCCTTGTGCGCGGCTTCTGTGCCCTTGTAAACAAACAGGGGCACGGATCAAACGGACCTCGGCGCGGGACATCGGCGCCGCCGGAGGAGGTAAGTACATGTTTATTATGTTTAACCAGCCCACCCAAGCCCTACCCTCAGTAATTTTTAACAGCCGGATAACCCCTTTAATGGCTAGCTTTATCGGAACATACCAATAAGCTAGGAAACACTGCAGTACATAGCGGTCCGAATGTTAAACCAAACTTACAGCGGTTCTGCGTATTCATGAGGGGGTGGTCCGAGGAGGCTGTGACTGCAGCATGAAGCCTGGTAGTCACAGCCAGCTTCAAGTGTGGGAGTGTCAGTCCAGGACAAAATCTGAAAAGAGGATCGTGCCTCAGACCGCCCCTTCATTAATACGCTAGACCACTGTAAGTTTTAAGTAGAGATCACCTAATTCAGAAATAAAGAGCCATATTTCAAACAAAAAAGAATAACATTCAGAATAAGAGAACTGCTATGCAGATGCATAGAGCAACTAAAGCTTTGAAATGTAATGGGGTATTTCAGTAACATCAAAATAATTTGTTGGTTGATCAATTCTAACCGCGGTGATCATCATTGATCATCAGAATGGGTTACACCACCATTAATCAGCAAGCTATTGCTAATCATGTCAATGGGGGATCATTGAAATGACCAGAATACCATTTCATATGAAATAATGTATAGTACATCCGGTGAAGCCCTCAGTTGGGCCCAGTTTTACACAATCTTTAGTTTATTTATACTAAATTCCCTCAATTCATGGCTATTACAAAGAAATTACATTTGGAAAATCACCTTTTGGTCAATTTTATTATTTAGCTTCTAGTATATATATTCAATATATATTGCAAAATTCTACCTGTATATTATATACATTATACATTAAAAGTTACAAAAACAAAAAAATGGCACTTCTAAAATACTCCTTCCATGCAGGTTACGGTACAGCAACTTGTGTGCCAATATCTACTGATTACATTTTCTAGGTCACATTTTCTCTTTCCCTACTCCAGCAATTATAATTCCAGTCCATTATATTATTACACTCATTTCCTAAAAAATAAAGATGAACAACTGAACTGGGACAGGCTTGGCAATGCTGAGCAAAGTTCTCTCTATTGTTATCTGTTGTGCCATTGCTTTAAACTGTATTGGCGTCCAGTGGAAATGGATATAATACAGGCAGTCCCTGGGTTACCTACAGGATAGTTTCTGTAGGTTTGTTCTTAAGTTGAATTTGTATGTAAGTCGGAACTGTATATTTCATCATTGTAACCCCAGTGAAATTTTTTTTGGTCTCTGTGACAATTGGATTTTAAAAATGTTTTGTTTTGTCATAAGAACCAGGATTAACAACAATACTTAATTGCAGACATCAGTTATAACTGTTATAGCTGGTTATTGTAGTCTAAGGCTTAAATACAGTAAATTACCAACATCCAGAGGTCCGTTTTTAACTAGGGGTCGTCTGTAAGTCTTGAGTGTTCTTAAGTAGGGAACCACCTGTATAAAGTATACGGGGGGGGGGGGGGGGGGAATGGGTATGCACCCCACTTTTCACCCGATTAATAGAACTGGCAGGTTTTTTTTTTTTAGAACATTTTTTGATCTTCGGGGCTTAAAACCTGGCTTTAGGGCCCTGTTGCTAGCTTGTCTTATGGGTAAATCTGTCACTGACTAGAAATCATATATAACAAAGCCTGAAAAAAGAGAGCATTGTACATTTCCTTTCTATGATATTCAGGATGATTACAACTTTATTTTCTATAAGTCAGATTTATGCTTTATTTTTCCATTTCCTAATTCTACAAATTAAACAAATCAAGTATGATGAAGATACCAAAACCTCCAATAAAGCAAATTACATCTAATTAATTTGTATATTTTATATTTTATAGTTGCTTTTCCCTGCATCTAATCAGCACACTAAAAATATTTTACTATCTCTTATACTGCATGATTTAGAACTAGTGCAATTTTACATGCAATAACTTCAAATCAAGATTGCTGTATTATGTTGGGGGAGAAGGCAAAATGGAGATGTCGCGGATAAAAAAAAAAAAAAAAAAAGCTAAATAATTGAGAAAATGGGAAATTAGGTTTGCTCGTGTCTGTACAAAAGTAAGTTGGGGAGAAATAACTACTTTGCAGAGGAAGGAGTCTGGTAATTTCTTGCATTAGTTATTGGTGTTATATTACCCCATTTGTTAACTTTGTCTTAAAAAACAAGACTCTGCTGTTCCTACAGTCTCTATGTGCAATCCTGGTTTATTCCAGCTCGAAGGTAATTATTTATAAAATAAGTATAACAAGTCATTAGCAATAAGCAAGCTATCCAGAAATTCTGCATTCCCCTAGAAAAGAAACACAATAAATGTTTCATAATTAGATATATGTGGTTGAATAATTTCTCGTCTCCAGTACAAGAAGTACCTTAGTAGATGATCAGCGGGAAATGAGCCTTTAATCTTGTAACAAAATTAGCCGTAAATTAGAGACAGAGGTAATTTCTTATAGAAATTTACGGGGCTCAAAAACACATGGAATATTTACAGGCAAAGCAAAAGATAGAATGTCCCAGGTTTATTTAATACTGTGGAATTACTGAAGACTTCCAATTTTGCCGGCAGATAGGACGACAAATGTACAAAGTGAGATGGCGAGACAGATAAATAGTCTTGTGATAAAAAAGAATGACAGATATATAGATAGATACATAAAGCAGTAGATCCTCACCTGATGGAGAGCGATGGAAATATATAGACGGCGAGGGCAACACGCAGACATGACTGACGCAGGGATGAAACAGAGGAGACGTTAGATGATGGATAGATGGACAGATAGATACTAGATAGATAATTAGAAATGACCTTTTATGCTCCATTAAATTCAATGAAATGTTGGTATTATTAATAAAATAAAACATTAAATAAAAAATGACTACAATTATTATTATGCAATCTTAGAGTCATGGTAGTCATTATAGATCCCTATGGACAGAAGGAAGAAAATATATATACAGTAAGTCCCCGGGTTACATACAAGATAGGTTTGTTCTTAAGTTTAATTTGTATGTAAGTCGAAAATGTATATTTTAGAATTGTAGATCCAGACAAAAATGTTTAAAATTGGATTTTTTTAATTTTTGCAGTATTTGGACCAAGGATTATCAATAAAGCTTCATTACAGACAATTTAAAGCTGATCTTTGCAGCCTGGGATTAAAGTAGAGTATCCAGAGAGGTTGACCAGAGGTCACAGTGGGCAGAGGGGTCCTGTCTGTAACTAGGGGTCATCTGTAAGTCAGGTGCCTTAAGTAGGGGACTGCCTGTATCAATCTCTATATACATACAGTGAAACCTCAGACCATCCCTTTGAGAAGACCACCTCCCTAAAATATCAATTTTACGTCATTGTCCGAATAGCCCCCCTTCCCATTATTCTCTATGGAACCTGCCCCCCATGAATAGACCCAAAAAAATTTTGGTGCAATAAATTGTATTATATTGCTTGAAGTACTAGTGAGTTAATTTACCATAATTATTTTCCACTATTTTAATATTATTACATTCATGTTTTTGTGTTATATCAATATATCACACACATAAATAACTTTGTGTTGTTTCCGGTGTCTTAGCAGCGCTGTTCTATCTTTAGATATCATCAAACAGCTTAAATCGGACATTAACTGCATATTAGACAAATACATTCCATGATTTTTTTTAGGCCAATTTAAAATATGAATACACTAGATAATAATCTGGTAATTTCATATAATTTTCTTTCATTTAAATATGAATTATGGATGGTTTGACTGTGTTTTTAGAGGACATTATGAGAAGCATATTTTAAATATATTATAAGGAAAAAAAAGATTAGCAGCCCATTTCAAGTAGTGGAGCAATATAAAGAGTCATTTGTGATGAGGCTGTTTGACTATATCAATGCGTCCACAAACCTAAAGGCTGTGTAGCAAATCTACTACAGTGGCACATGAACAGACGGATCTGGAGCCGAGAAAGGTCAGCATAGGTATATCACAGAGGCACAGACATAACACTTAAAAGAGCTCATTTTCTGAGAAATGTTAATAGCATGCGTGTAAATTCCTTCATACATAAACTGCATTGCCAGATAATTTGCAAATTACATTTTTTTCCCAAATTTTTGTATTTAATTAGGATTTTCTTTTTATTTCTCCCATAAATGTAATCTTTTGGTCCAATGATTAAATTGTGTGTATATATACTTGACTATAAGCCAAACCCAAGTATAAGCCGAGGCCCCTAATTTTACCACAAAAACCTGGGAAAACCTATTGACTCGAGTATAATCTGAGGGTGGGAAATGCATTGTTCACAGCCTCACCAGTATATAGCCTGCCGGACCCTGCCCCATAGTATATAGCCAGCACTTGCCCCCCAGTATATAGCCTCCCAGCCCATATCCCCGAGTATATAGCCAGCCCCCGCCCCAGTATATAGCCAGCAGCGGGGGAAGCTGGAAAGGTGAGTTTTGATATAAGCCGAGTTTGGGTTTTCAGCACATTTTTTTTGTGCTGAAAGACTAGGCTTATACTTGAGTATATACGATATATATATATGATATATATATATATATATACACACATACAGTATAATCATATATACATACACACAGTATAATCATATATACATACACAGACATATAAATACACACACATATATATATATACACACACACACACATATTTATATATACACACATACAGTATAATCATATATACATACATACATATACGAGAAATTCAAGATAGATGTAATTTTTGTCAATATTCTTATCTTTTCTACAACAAAAGAGAAGAAGTTAAATAAAAATTTTAATGATTTTTTTTAACAATCAGACACTTGATTTTTGACAAGCATAAGCAAAAAATGTCTTACGTACATAATAGAGAGTAATAGTAAAGACAAAAAGCGCTCATAGTGTAGTATTGTTTGATTACGGATGTTTGATATGGTAAGGTAGTTTGCTCACCTGGTCGAGTTGTGCTCAATCAGGGCACAACTCCAGTGTAGGTATGCAGTGAAAGAGGTCTGTGGCAGCCTGTGCTTCAATGTGGTCTCCAAGCTCGGGCGACTAGACCGGTTGGAGTTAGGCAGTAGAATCGAAGGTGGGATGGAAGCGGTGGGCGCACAACAAGACTCGATATAGGTATTCTCCAAGAAATATTTATTTAGGATGAAGGAAATGGGTCACAGGTCATCACAACGCGTTTCGGGGATCGCAAGTCCCCTTTTTCAAGTGAACAAATATCGGTCTCCGGAGGTTAGGGGAGAGCGTCCGGAGACTCTCCCCTAACCTCCTAGACCGATTTTGTTCACTTGAAAAAGGGGACTTGCGATCCCGAACGCCGTTGTGTGTGATGACCTGTGACCCATTTCCTTCATCCTAAATAAATATTTCTTGGAGAATACCTATATCGAGTCTTGTTGTGCGCCCACCGCTTCCATCCCACCTTCGATTCTATTACGTACATAATGTCATATGTACTAAAAAAATAAAGGCAGGATAATACAGTAAATGTATCAATCAGTGACATTTTCTAGAAGTAAGAATTTTACCCATTTTGAATCCACTAGATTTGAATATCAACTTGAATAGTTCCTTTTTTTTGTTAGAAGGTTTGTGTGGTGACATGCTGATCAACTACTGGGAAGCCACAAAATTATCTGTGAGATCTAGTAGCAAGCATTCAATTACTTGCAGTTTCACCAATGGTGATTTAACCCTCCCTAGCCCTGGGATGAATGACCATAGTTTCTAGCCACCATATTACAAGATTTGTTTCTGAAGCGTAGCAGAAAAGATTTGGCTTAACTTCAGTGCCTAAAAAACGCCAGATTTGAACTAAATCTAAGAATCAACAAATAGATTCACTCATCAATAAGTGTCCTAGCATCAATAAGACAAGCTCGGTCACTTGCAGAAGAAATCCAATGTGTCAGAGAGACCCGAAAAGCATTTATTCATCTTGTCATATAAAATATTATCAATGTCTTTCTTTGGGCAGCACAAGAAGAACAGAAAACATAGACATACAAAAATGTAAAAAAAAAAAAATCATTGAAGTCAAAGAAATGTTCCATTTCACACTTGAGGAGTTCTCTTATGGAGGCTATCTTATGTCTGAATGGACACTTTTCAAAGTCCTATCGACAAGAAATGTTGTTGGCATGCTCAAGGTAGCTACATTTAAACAAAAGGTAATTTTTTGGTTGTTTTGTGAGACACTTATCCCCTTTACACAAGTTAAAGGGGTTGTCCGAGAGTTATGAAAAAAAAAACTAAAGGTGGCCGGAGGGGACAGCTTAAAAAAATAAAGATCTACTTACCTTCCGGTGCCCTCCGGTATCCTGCGCTGCTGTCCCTCCGGTCCAGGCGCCATGTAAACAAACATGGCCGCCGGAGCAGCGCTGGACCCAGCTTCCGGCCGGACCCGACAACCTTCCTCCGGCCGGACCCGACAACCTACCGGCCCCCATACACAATGCTGTGAATAGGGATGGGTAGGCTGAGTCCAGCGCTGCTCCGGCGGCCATGTTTGTTTACATGGTGCTCGGACTGGAGTGGCAGCAGCATGGGATACCGGAGGGCAACGGAAGGTAAGTAGATCTTTATTTTTTTTAAGCAGCCCCCTCCCGGCAACATTTAGTACTCTCGGACAACCCCTTTAAGTGTCAGATTGTTGGGGGGTGGGAAGCCAAGGATCCTCAGTGATCAGGAGAACGGGCTCTAAAAGTGCCATTGAATCTACCCTCTAAATAAAGCACTTGGTCTTGGCAGAAGTGAATGGAGTTTCACTAACAAAAGTACATTGACACGCCCGTCTGTGGGGATGTATATGCGGAAGCAAATTTGCGGCCACCCATACGTCCCCATAGACGGCAATGGTGGCCCTGCGGTGCTGCGGTGTGGCACTGTTCTGCGGCCATGTGCCGCTGTTTACTATGAGGGGTCACCTCCTCCTCCTCTCCAGCACACGGCGGTATGCCCGTCCATGTGAATGTACCTTAAAGAAGGACTTTTTATTTCCCTTTGCCTTGATCCCTGGTGTCTCCATGGTTAGACTTCCAGTGATCCAATACATATCTTCTATCCTGGGGCGAAGTGTCTTTAGAGGGACAACTCCTACTAAAACCGCTAATCAAATGAGCTCCAGGAGGGCGTCATCAGAACCATTGGGATCCCCTTCCTTTTGTCAAACCACTAAGATGCTGTGTTAGCAATGAACTTCAGCATCATAGGCAATAAATGGCTGGGAATGGAGTCATCTCCAATCCTGACAATTGCACCAAAGTGTCCACACCACTCTAGCATTGCATATGTATGACGTGCTGTGCCAGGGAGTTGGGAAAATATGAAAAGTTTTCCAGGATGGGTTAAGGAAAACCCTGCCTCTTTTAGCTAGCTTGTAAGGCAAGAAGTTGGGCAGTATGGGGATATCCTTTGATAAGAAGCCCATGCAACTGCACTGCACAGACATAATAGAGCAAAATAGAGATCCCATCCAAAGACATTAAGAGTGAGCAGTATAGGGGAGATGTATTAATGTGTTGGTCTTTAGATCAGTGCAGAGTAGAACTAGACAGATCTCTGTTGCACCATATTTATCCCATTGTCTGATGCTGGATGATTAATCTGGTGCAGTGTAAGACTATTGGTCTGGTTTGCTGCACCACAATACTGAATTTTCTGGCGCACGGGTTAGTTCTGGGGCAGACACACCCCTTTTTACAGATAGTTAGTTACTCCAGTTACTCCAGTTTTCTGGCGTAGAAAGATTAATAAATCCACTACTATTAATTACTATTAAAAAAAGATTTAGCTTTAGTATAAATTTGGAGTTACAAACTGTGAATAGATATGTACAAGGAGATTTAACATCAACCACTGCGGTCCCCTGTTAACTCCTTAGTGATCTTGACAAGATGGTTTTGGAGCTTATAGAAAATCCACTAAATGGGGGCATGATTATGTCCTATTTTCAGTAATTATCCATTTCCAGGTTTGGATCCCAGACACCCCCTTCCCCTTTTTACCATCTTCACTACAAGAGGATTTCTTGATGAGGTGTATGTACTGTATATATTATACAGTATGTATATATTATATACTACATTCTCACGCTAAGCACCCCTTTACTAAGAGATTTAGGACAGAGACTAAATATAATAGATCTCTGCCTACTCCCACATTTGTTAGTGTTGGAGCATGCATTAGATCAGAGAGTACCACTAATGGCATAAGGTGGACCAAACTGAGCTTTTTTATGGTAACTACAGACAAAACTGGGATCAAACAAGAAAGCTTGTTTGTATAGGGAGAGTCACATCAAAAACACAGGGTTCACCATTACAGCGAGTTTAGATGTGGCTGCATGGATGTAGCTCTCTCCACTGACTTGTAAGAATAGTTTAGGCTTCATGCCTGGCTATCCTGGGAATTCCTCAAGATGTACAGAAAGGTAAAAATAATCCTCCCTGCTCCCACTGAAGCTGCAAGATCCCTGCTCCCACTGAAGCCACAAGATCCCCGCTCTCATTGAAGCCGTAACACCCCTGCTCCCACTGAAGCCGCAAGATTCCTGCTCCCACTGAAGCCGCAAGATCCCTGCTCCCACTGAAGCCGCAAGATCCTTGCTCCCACTGAAGCCACGAGATCCCTGCTCTTGCTGAAGCTGCATGACCCCAGCTCCCACTGAAGCCGCAAGATCCCTGCTCTCACCGAAGCCACAAGATCCCTGTTCTCACTGAAGCTGCATGACCCCAGCTCTCACTGAAACGGCAAGATCCCTGCTCCCACTGAAGCGGCAAGACCCCTGCTCCCACTGAAGCAGCAAGATCCCTGCTCCCACTGAAGCAGCAAGATCCCTGCTCCCACTGAAACCGCAAGATCCTACGAAGCCGAGATCCCTGCTCTTGCTGAAGCTGCATGACCCAGCTCCCACTGAAGCCGCAGATCCCTGCTCTCACCGAAGCCACAAGATCCCTGTTTTCACTGAAGCTGCATGACCCCAGCTCTCACTGAAACGGCAAGATCCCTGCCCACTGAAGCGGCAATCCTCTCAGAGAGCAGTCCCTGCTCCACTGAAGCAGCAAGATCCCTGCTCCCACTGAAACCGCAAGATCCCTGCTCCCACTGAAGCCACAAGAACCCTGTTCCCACTGGAGCCGCAAGATCCCTGCACCCATTGAAGCGGAAAGACCCCTGCTCCCACTGAAGCAGCAAGATCCCTGCTCCCACTGAAACCGCAAGATCCCTGCTCCCACTGAAACCGCATGATCCCTGCTCCCACTGAAGCTACAAGAACCCTGTTCCCACTGAAGCCGCAAGATCCCTGCTCCAATGAAGCCGCAAGATCCCTGCTCCCACTGACGCCGCAAGATCCCTGCTCCCACTGACGCCGCAAGATCCCTGCTCCCACTGAAGCTGCAAGATCTCCTGCTCTGAGCGAATCTGGGAGTAAGTTGAGGAGTGGTTTTGGGATCCTGCACCTGCCTGGTCTCTCTGCCTTCATGCAGGTATTTGGGATGCATTTTGAGTATTTGTGCCTTTGCAGCTATAGTTTTACTAAAGTAATCTACAGTGCTATTATTTCTGTTACAATATATGTTGTAGTCAAACACAAGATCTATTTTTCCCATTTACACAAGTTATCTTGTACATATAATTCTCTCCTATAGTTCTCATATAGTGCCTGCATAGAAACATCTCAAAATAAAGCGTATCACCGACTAGCTGCTAATTTGGCCTTCTAAACAGAAAACAAAGGAAATCAATAAAAAAAAGTTTAATTAAATTATAAAAAGTCAAAGGATAAAGAGAAAACAGGAGCGAGGATCGGTGTGACCTGCAGGTGGCAGTCATGGTGTGCACAGAAGCAGAAACTCCACTTTGTCTATTTACAGAACAATGGCACATTAGCGTCTGCTGCCCTTAAGCAAGAAAAATTCTTTCATGATCGTGCCGATAAAATAGCGTGTGCCCTTGTGAGAGCCTTCGGTTTCAGCAATGTCCTTTGAAAAATACCAAATTGGAAGGGTTAGTATCTCGCTGCTAACTGTGCATATAATAAGGTCAGTCACTCCTTGGAATTAAGCCATGGGAAGACCCTTCATTCAAGGTGTCTGCTTTACAACATATAATGTGCCATATGTCTACAGTGCTCTACTTCTCTTTTGTTCTTATTTCTAAACCTTTATTATCAACCAAATAATCAGTACCTGTTTTTGTATGTGTGTATATATACAGTGCATTTATCTACATACATACATCTATATGTGGCATTTATCTAGTGCCCACCAAGGGTAAAGGGAGTGTATCAGAAGTACATTAGGATTATGTCCTGTAAAAGAATAGGATGTACACGTATAAAAAAATATGCATCAAAATATAAAATCAGTAGAAAGTATAAAAAAAGACAGACAGATCGATATAATTTATATCTGTTGTTCCAAGCAGCAATGTTAAACTATAGATATAGGAGATATATATGATGGATATAGAGGGATAGAATAGGAGAAATACACATGTTTATTTACTTAGATAATAGTTAGATATGAGATAGATATATATGAGATGCATAGATATGAGATGGATAGATATGAGAGATAGATATGAGATAGATAGATAGATAGATACTTCAAGAAAATCATCTCATCATATCTAGATAGATAGATAGATAGATAGATAGATATGAGATAGATTAGGTGAAATAGAGGTTGGTATTAGATACATGGATAGAAAGTCGATAATTAGTGCAGATTATAAATAAATAGCGATACCAATGACTATAGATCTAGATCAATAATTAGAAAGCCAGACGGATATCATATAGTGAAGAGATCGATTGATGGGTATACATGTATATAAATACAGTAGATACAGATAGAAGATATATGGATAATTCCATCAATTAAAGGAAACTAAATGGAACTGGCGAAATCCACTTTGCACCCTAATGCAGAATCAGGACACGCTCTCCTTTTACAAAGTAAAAAAAAAAAAAAAGCTAATGAGATGCAAGTGCTCCAGGGCGTCACCTCCAGGCTTCGACTGCACATGCAATAACTCCTCCCCCCCCCCCCACATACACAATTCCCACGGCACTTGTAGCTCATTAGGATACCAGAAAGGAAACCATAAAGAACTGTTACGGCACCAGATTCTGCATCAGGGTGCGGAGAGGAATCAGTCAGTGATGCTGCTTTAAAGATTATAGATAGAACATAAATAGGCTAGTCAGCACATCAGATGGAAAAGCATATATGGTTCATTATAGAAAATCTCTCGCAAGGAAACTAAATGTTTCCCACTTGTTCTCAAAGACCTGCTATTCCTGCAGTCACCACCTTTCTGTCCCTGCCAGCTCTGATCGAGAGTGAAATCGTCTCACAGCTAAGTCCAAAAGTGCCCCCCCCCCCCCTGGTCTCATCATAAGGTCACAATGCGCCATAGTGGGGATAAAACTCAGGTGCGCCACAATGTTAGCAATATGAAAAAATTACCACCACCCATATGTAGGATAAAATATATAAACTATAAAATTGTAATTTGTGCAACAGAGGCACTGAACCTATGCTTAAAGCTGCAAGTTTCATACATTTAAGTAAATGTTACTGTAGGTTTTCACGAATTACAACAAAATAATGGGTGGGGGCATATATTTTTTGTCGCTGCTGTCTGTGGCTGCTTGCATAAAATAATAAACAGCAATCTACTGCTAAGCAAATAAAGATCCATAAAAACGTAGGTTTAGCGACTCCCTTAAGCTAGGTAATCAATGTCCCCCGAGCCGTTCTCCTAAAGCTGCATTCACATGACGGTCGGGGGGACGTATATACGTCTGCAAGCTTGGGGTTGTACATATGTCACCCATAGATGCCAATGGCGGCAACATACCACTCGGTACACGGGGCAAAAGATAGGACATGTCCTACTCTTTCCCCGGGTTATGGTACCGTGTGCCATGCATCGCTATAGAGGGGGGGGGGGGGGGTGTCACAGGGCATATGTCCGCGTGAATGCAGCCTAATTGTGATGAAAAGCACCAAGGGTTATTGTTACGGAGTTGTTGTTTTTTTTTTTGTCTGTTGTAAAGATGTGGGGCGATGTCCCTTATTGTTTGTAAATTAATGGTTGCCCAAACTTGTAAAAGCAAATAAGAGATGAAAAAAAACAAAAAAAAACGTAGTCTTAGGCCTCATGCACACAAATGGATTCTTACCTGGGCCAAAGCCTGGACAAGCATTCAACTTGGGTGCAGGAGAGAGGAGAGGTGAGCGCTCCTCACCCCTCCCCTCTCCATAGAAACACTATCGGCCAGTGCCATAATATAGGACATGGTCTATATTTCTCCATGCTCAGTCGGTGCGGTGCGACAGCGTGTGGTCACCGCTCCATGACTGGGTGCCATACGCGTCTATGGGGACTGAGATCTGTCCGTAACTTATGCAGCTGGATCTTGGTCCTCTGCACTTTCCTGTGCATGAGGCCTTCTGGTTTTCCAGCAGAAACATTGGTCGTTGGGAAGAAACCTACCCTGTTGCAAAATAACAATAATTTGCTACTAATATTATACTTACTAGATAGATAGATAGATAGATAGATAGATAGATAGATAGATAGATAGATAGATAGATAGATAGATAGATGGGAAATCTAAGTCAGCAAAGTGTTGTCCCTCCTAAGGAGGGCCGCAGAGTCCACAGTTCCGTTTCAAATGTAGGTGAAATTTAGTGAAAGTGTGGCAACGTTTCCAAACCACCAACGTTTCAAACAAATCACAAGTGAACCAATATGTCAATATGTGACATAGGTTAAGGTGAAAAAGGTGAATAAAACCACCCATGGTCAGGATGTACCTCCCCATACCCAAAATCTGAAAGACATGCTGCCTCACACCCTGTTATTGGTTGTCCGGCAGAAATCTACCTTGTTGCTAAAATAAACATAATTTACTATTAGTATAACTTAAAGGGGTTGTCCACTTTCAGCAAATATTTGATATGGTTGGTATAAGGAAAAGTTGTACAATTTTCCAATATACTTTCTGTATCAGTTACTCAAGGTTTTCTAGATTTCTGCTTGCTGTCCTTCTATAGAAAGCTTCTATGTTTATTTCAAGTGGATAAAAATCTGCCCATGGTCACAGAGGTATATGGCTCATTATATCACACGGCTCTGATTATTCTCTATGATACTAACGAGCCGTGCACCTGCATGTCCATCACATCACCATGGACAGATTTCTATCCACTGGAAGTAAATAGCAGATTTCTATAGAAGGACAACAAGCAGAGATCTTGAAAACAGTGAGGAATTGATACAGAAAGTAAATTGGAAAATTATATAACTTTTCATCCCAAAAACAATATCAATTATTTAGCCTTAGGCTACAAAAAACAGCTATAATAGATATCAAATGTGTCTGCAAATAAACTTTATTGTTAATCCTGGTTCTTATGACAATCCAACATTTTTAAAATCCAATTGTCACAGAGACCAAAAAAAAAATTGTCTGGAGCTACAATTATAAAATATACAGTTCCGACTTACATACAAATTCAATTTCAGAACAAACCTACAGACCCTATTTTGTACGTAACCCGGGGACTGCCTGTAGTACAATAAACATATGATAAATATGCAAGTAAATCTTTTTTTGCAGCTCTACTTAGTAAGGATTGCATCTTCCATAACAAACCCATAAGCAGTCATGCACCTTGTCTAAAGTTTATTTAAAGGCACTGTGTAATTCACGTGAGTGACATTACCCAACAAACTGGGATTTACATACATGTGACGCCTGCCTCCCGAGCTCCAGACTAAAGCAATGACAGAGACAATTGTGTAGAGCCGAGATAAATCAAATTAATTCTGCCGCGCGATGCTATGGAACACATCAATGTCTCATAAATATATGATAAAAAATAATAAACTCCTGGAGAACTACAAGCATTTAATGCAACGGGTGATAGATTTTGGGGTGAAACATCTGTCATTTCAACAAAAGGATTGATTCAGCGTTGTCACACGGCTATATGACCTTCCCCATTGTAGAGAAAGAACTACAGGAGTGTGCGATACTTCTCAGTGAAGGACGCATATAGACATGACATTACGAGATGCATTAAACCCTCTGCCACACAGTATATCAAAGCCCTCGCTAAACATATTGCTCCGGCTCCCTCTTTGCCCTGAGAAATAGAAGGCGAATGTTGTGACATTTGTATCATATCACCGCTAAAGACAGAAGGAATACACCCAGATGGATAGCACAGGTTTATCAATTTAGCAGTAGGCAGGTGTTTCATTCTGCCGGGGTAATATATTTGAATCACTGCGTGAAAATATAAATGATTATTATGCCGTACTAGAAACCTAGCACAGTATTTAAAAAATGGATATTGTAACATTTATTACACGGAAAACGGCAATAAAATACATCTTCGCTGCCACAGTTGGTTCTTAACATCCGTCTTGTTTGCTTTCGGGGCTTCGGCGTTCTTGTTCACAGAGGCTTACAATCTAAAAGACAAAGGGTAAAGGCTCGGCGGTTTTTAATGTCACCGAGAAGAATCTATTTATAGGTCATTTTGATATTACAAATGTTCCGTTTTTCCCCCCCCCCCCCCCCCCCCTTCATCATATTCTGCTGAGAGAGTGAAAAGTTCATTTGATGTGCAGCGATGTGCCTGGTTGGGCGCTTAGGATTACAAGAGTAATATTAATAAAATATAAAGCCTTGGATATTATACAAAGTTCAGCGTACAAGAGAACACACACGGGGAGATATGCAAAGCGCCAGGCTTTTACTTGCGTGCGCCCTTTTAAGCGGTTTTATTCTTTTGTTTCAAGGAGATAATTTGCTCTTCTTCTTCTCTTTTGCTAAGAAAGTCACCTCATTATAACTTGAAAAATATCAGGATTAATTAGGCAGAATGGGAGCGCTAATGAGATCGTCAACAAGTCACCTCGGAGAAATGTGGATAACTCTGTACCATGGAGACAGTTTAGTGTAAAGTCAGCTTAGTCCCCCACACTCTGCGCTGATCGCTTTTTACTGAAAAAGACTTTGGTTTATGATGAATTACATTTTTGTAGGGTCACTTGCAAAAAGTTCCCAAAATATAATAATAAATGCTCACCCATAAGGCAATCTGGGACAAGGTCATTGCATTTTGGTTATATGTAATATAGCAGAGGGTGATGTCTGATGTAAAAAAAAAATTAAAAATTAAAAAAAAAAATTGCCTGGGGATTTTAAATGACTTTCCTTACTCTAAAGCTTATTAGATTACAAAATGGTATTGTTTGCTAACTTAAAGGAACACTCCAGTCAAGCTGATTCGTTGAATTATACCTTGTGCAGGGGCTGAAGGGAGGAGCAGGACGCTAGGTTCTAGGAATACAAGGACAATGGGGCTTATTTAATAAGGGTCGCGAATGACAGTTTCGTTGGACTGTTCGTGGTTTTTGGGATTTGCGCAGCTGGGACAGGTATTTAGCAGGGGATTGTGTCGCATGCGATGGAATTTTGGCGCAGCTTCTGTGGCTTCCATGTGACAGAAACAGGCGGACAATCCGATGGGTTCAGATTTTACTTTCAAATTGTGTCGCAAGACAATGCACTTACATGCACCAGGAAGAAGGTGAACTCCAGCGGACCTGAGCGGGGAAGCAACACATGCAGGATATCGGGCGCACGATCTTAGTTAATCGCGCCAAAGTGCATGATCGTCGAAACAATGCACTTTGGATGAACTCCTCGGCCGGTTAAGTAAATGTGCCCCATTGTGTCCTGCTCCCCCCTTCACAATGTATTATTCAATGAATTGAATGCAGTGTTCCTCCATTGTCTTCGTTCACAAAGTTTCCAATTTTGCAGAACAGATATAGACACAACAACAGGGGATAAAGTATTGATAGGTCTATATTCACATCTCGTCTTAGTGTTTAACGTGTACACCAGGAAAGCTCCCGTCATATACGCTAAATGTATCTATAGACTTCTACTGCCAGTTGGGGCCATCTTTTTTGCCTCCATCTTTACAGTATATGTCGATGAAAAAGCAAAGTAGACCTTGTTTACGCTCAGCTATGGATGTCATTGTAGGGTATCCATCTCCCGCCTCTGCTGAGTGTACAATGTGGGCATTACCCTGGTGATGTGTCATTGTAGGGTATCCATCTCCAGCCTCTGTGGAGTGTACACTGTGGGCATTATTCTGGTGATGTAACTGCCCAAATAGGGACAGTTTGTTGTTTACTTGGGAGGCACCCGGAAAAACCATTGGCAGTGGCCAATCATTGGCTGCTGCCAAGGTTCACTCCTCCTAGGGGGAGTGAAGGAACCATGGAATCAGGGCAGTAACTAGGGGAGGAAGGGCCCCATATCAGACTTCTAAATGGGGCCCCCTATCCCCCCAGAAAATATACATATTTGCACAGTATATTCACATATTACACACATATATACACTAATGCACACACATTTATGCACTTGCCTGACCAAGTAGCTTCTGACTTCATGGAGGAAGGAGCCAGCAGGAATTAGAAATGAGAGATGCCTAGTGCTGTATTTTGAAGTCTATCCCCTGGCTTTTTTTTATATGAGCTGCCGATTCATGCAGTGTACTGTGGAAGATGTGCACGGTTATGTATATATTATGCTGTACACTGTGCCGTATATGTATATATTAATGCATATCCTCCATTCTTTTGTTTTTCAGGTTAGATGCCAGGGCCCTCTGATACTGTGGGCCCCAAAGCAACTACTATGGCTGCTACCACTGTAGTTACAGTGGAGTACATTCTCTGCAGGGGTGTATGGGCATTCAGTGGGTATACATTGGAGCCCTCCATTGTAGAGATAAAACAGGAATACTCCTGTTGTACCCTTACAACAGAGGAGAAAAGCAAGATGTCAATCTAGCATTACATATCCATATCAGCAGCTAATAAAAGGAGAAATGAATAGGAATCAAACTGCTCCAATATCTCTACAGTGGTATGACCAGGATACTGCAGTTCAACTCCAATTTATTTCAACTAGAGATAAGCTATGGTCATTGGTTCCCTACACCCAACCAGTATCAACATTGTAGGATACTCATCTTTGAATGGGGGAATAGAAACACATTTATCAATATATTCATACATTGAAAGGATCAATTGGAATGGCAGTGGCACCTTGAAAGATCAAGATGAGGCAGCTACTAGGGGGGGTCATGCTATCGCATTGTACAGGTCATCTGTCCCCAGTAGGTGTAAGATATTGATTGCATCTTTTGTGCCATCTCTGGTAACTGAGCTTAGTACCAGAGGCCATTCGTGGGTCATGTCCTGGAGCAAGTACATCAATAAACAGTTGTTCACACTGTTAATAGGACACTCACAACATGGTTTATAGGGTCAATATCTAGATAACAATATGTATGGCATTGGCAAACTCTATGGCTGTACTGGTACTGGAGATACCCAATGACTGCCACTTGATTTAGGGTAACTCTGGCTACTCTCGTAAAGATATGGGCTAGTATTTCAAAGAGCGCACATCGGTAGCTGCAAAATTATTTTAGAATCTCTTCTTTTTTTATCTGTCTCTGCTTTCCATAGTAACCAAAAAGTACTTTAAATCTCAAAGAATGTAACTAGATTTAGCCTATAGGCATATAATAAAATATCGGAAAACCATATTGATCTTTCACATAGGACGTGGCAATCAATTAATTTGAAAAAGGATGATTCCGATTTTTTACAGAAATTGATATTAGGGCATCCCCGGGTAGGTCCAGGAGGGTTTTGATAGGAGATTTAGGACGACCTGTGAACTACAGGATTACATAAATACTTTCAATATAGACAGGAGATAATAGTTTGGACTGGTTGTCAGACTGGGAAATACATGACACTGCTGTCCATAAAGAAAGGGGTTGTCAGAGTTTTTAAAAAATCTAGGAGGTGGCCTCGGGAGGGGGAAGCCTGAAAAAAAAAAACCTTGTACTTACCTTCTCTGGTGCTCCCGTTCTCTCGTGCTGTTGTCCATCGGTGCCCTGCCCCTGCTTGGAAGTCGGAACTGTATATTTTATAATTGTAACCCCAGTGAAAAAATTTTTGGTCTCTGTGACAATTGTATTTGAAAAATGTTGGGTTGTCATAACAACCAGGATTATCAATAAATCTTAATTACAGACACCTCTGATAACTGTTACAGCTGAATAATGTAGCCTAGGGCTAAAGTACAGTAAATTACCAACATCCAGAGGTCTGTTTGTAACTAGGGTTGTCTGTAAGTCGAGTGTTCTTAAGTACATTGCTGTTACCGTATTTTTCGGACTATAAGGCGCACAAAAAATCCTATGATTTTCTCAGAAATCAAAGGTGCGCCTTATAGTCCAGTGCGCCTTATATATGAACCGTACTTACAGACATCAGCTGCCTTGAACTCTGCACAGGTCTGCCACCTGCTGGTCATTCATCCTTATAATCAGGGGCGCCTTATATGAACCTAGACGTTTTAGCAGGCATTTATTGATGGTGCGCCTTATAGTCCAAAGAATACTGTAATATTATTTGCTACTTTAAAGGAAGTCTACCAGTATTTAAATCAATCCATAGGTAAAAGCAGCATTGTATAGGCCCCTTTGTAAGGTTTCCAAAAGCAACTTTCAGGTTTTCCAACTAACTGTAATTTTAGAGAAAAAAAAAACTCTTATGTTACTTATGGGGATTGGCCATAAAAAAAATCTGTGGTCTCGTCACAGAAAACCTTTATAAAATTAGACCAACTTCGGTGATTAGCAGATCGTCTTAGATCTGTCTGCTTAAAACCACAGTATATCATGGCCAATATGAAATGCTATTAGAAATTATGTAGAAATATGGTTTGTTAATGGCACCCAGCTCAGGCTGCACAGACCTTGTACATGAATGGAGGGACAACTAGTCATAGGAAATTTCCTTATTAAGAAATGATACATGCTCAGCTCAGCCACACTGGCAGGGACTTCAAAATCCTCATCCATGAAATGTCACTTCCGTTGTCCAGGGGACATCATTTCCTGTATTGTCTCCTGGTCTGAGGAGGCCAGTCAATGGATGAATTAGGTCTCATGACTCCCCCTCAGATTTTCTGGTAGGGTGCAGGGCCCGAATCTCGAATTACTGGTGTGAGAATCGGGAGTCTGAGTGGACTAAGGCTACATTCACACATATGGGGACATAGGGGACATATATACGGCCGACGTATATACAGCCGATATACGTCCCCCATAGATGGCAATGGGCGCATGGCACCCTACGGGAGAGGTAGGGTGCGGCACCATAACGCTCCATACCCGGGAAAAAATAGGACATGTCCTATTTTTGGGCATATTACAGCGTCGTGCGCCATATATCCCTATGGAGAGGGGCGGGGGTGAGCAGCGCTCATCTCCTCCTCTCCTCACGCGCTGCCGTGTGCCCACCGTGCTACGTTATGGGGGGCAACGGCAGTGTGAATCTAGCCTAAGAGTGTATTTTAGCTTTTTCTTACCCCTTTAGGTTTAACTGGAGGTTAATATCTGATTATTAAAAATGACATCTGCCTCATAGCCATATGAAAACTTGCGAGTAAGCATTTCATTTAGATGACATATATAGATTTATCTATCTACGGCTTCCGTGTTCCTCCCAGCTTAGTTTATCTGTTATTTAAAATGGAGATTGTATCACTACGCCAATATCTCCACTGAAATGCAAAGCAGAGCATCCTAACATCACATCCTAATATTTCCAAGGAACCTTTTTTTTTCTTTTTTTTTAAAAAGACCATTTTTTAAAATGAAAAGCTTATTTCCCAAAAGCAATAAATCCCTAAACGCTTGCAATATTTCCTGAGTGGACAAATGATGTAAATCTGAATATCTCGCTTTCCTAGCCCACAGTGGAATATTTGTAGAGTTCATATTCCTTGAACTAGAGGCTATTACCGTACTGTGTATTCCTTGCCTCAGATGAGATTATAATGATAGGAGAATCGAGATCTTGCCTTCAGCTTCCGGATTTTCCTTTGTTGGTTATTTTAAATACACCACTGTTAGCAAATTACTCCTAAATTCTCTGCAGGTTGGTGATACCTTTTAATGAAGTGACGGTTTGTGTTTTCCCCAGAGAGTCCCCTTGCTGTTCCTTTGTCCATCAAGCAATGTAATTTTTCGCCGACATGTCCTTACGAGTTAATTAAGCCGGGCTTACGTCATCTGATTATATTGGGGTTGTTACACACTACAAAGGGTTGCAAGTGAACAATGATATTGATGCAAGTGTTAGCTCCATGCCGTCTATTGAACGGCCTCGCCAGCCACACTCCTTTGTCTGTAATTATAAACAGCCTGAGAAGCATCTGGGGCATTACGGAATTAAGATCGCTCTTCGAGCTGAGATGGGTCTGTCAAAGGGTTAAATATATCCTAAAATAGTGTTTTGCTCGTTGTTATATGCCTGAACGCTTTCACTGACATGCAATATACCGCAGTCAGATAATCAGCAACCAGACAAAAAGCCTATGCGCCTTTTGTTTATTAAAACACCCCGGAGGATTTACGGGGGAAAGAGAAATTGTGACGTCCCCGCTGTTAATTAAGGCTGCAGAGAAGATTTTAAGCTGAGGCGCTGTCTCACCTCACTGCTGAAGCTATTAAGGCAGATGGATACACACAGAGAGCTCTCACATTTGTAAAGCTTTTAGCTTCTCTAACATGTGATAGCAGAGGACCCAGGCGACAGATTTAATAGCAATAATGAAAGGTGGATGTGATTATTAATGTTAAGATGGCAGCATTAGCATGTAAGAGGAGCCACCTACAAGTGTTTGTACATTGCCTGGAAACCTCTGCCATCGTCTCCTCTGGTCTTTTTCCAAGATTTTTATCACACTCCGACATTTTCAGTTTGGGTTCTTTAATATATATTTTCTTTACTTTATCCGAAACGTGGGAGTAGACTGCAATGTGTTATAAATGTGGCCAGTTTTAGGGCTGGGTGATGTTGACACCTGGGCCTTTAGTTTTCAAGATTACTCATGTTTCATTAGATGAATGTTGACCAAAATGACGATTTTTGGCGAGACCAGCCAATCATCTAATGTGTACCTACTCTTCCTACATGGAATATGCTGGAAGATGTAAGGATGGGGCTGTTGGATTTCAACATGACCAATCCCCAAGTCACCAACAGAGGTAAAAATCTGTTTCCCAGGGTGGGATAGGGAAACCTTTTCCTTAGAGCTACCTTGATGACAGCCCCATTAACATACAGTATGACTTTTGCAAGAAGCCTAGTGGCGTAATATGGGATAATATCCAAACCATTGCATCTATTGCTAAAGAAAGAGACTCCCAACTGTGCACTGCACGGTTTCTATGTTTTCTCATCTCGTCAGCACAATGTAGGGAACTGTCTTGGCTGGATGAGAAGTCACATAGATGCACTGATCCTTCAGAGTGACTTGGAAGACAGTGAATCTAAGTAATTGATCTATCACTTTCTGCCTTTAAGACTCAAAGTCGTGTAATATCCAGTATGAGAAGACTCAATATGGCAGGAAACCAAAAGGTGCAACTACCACTATAGCATAGCATCTGTGATGAGGCCAAAGGAACAGGGGCCCAAAAGCCGAGGCTAGCAAGGAGCCAACAGTAGTTATTCCTCTAGAAGAATTTGCACACTTCACAGGTAAGTAGCATACCTACAGTATATGTCATTCATTTCTAGTGTAGTGTGCTTCATTGCAGCAACAGTGATCAGTAGTAGAACATAATTGCAAGAGTAACAAAAAAAAGATATTGGTAGAGGCAAATATGCATTACTGTACTATGAAGTTATCACTACTTGAGATTATTCTTGACTAACAAATATTTACTAGGGAAGGTTTCTTTTTCCATCTTTGAGATATGCCTTTGTCTTACTGACCAATCCAGAAAATGTGTACATTTCCTTTAAGCCGCATGTGCACCCCCCATAGACAAGCAATGGTTTATCTTTCTCCATGTTACAGGCCCTATGCCGAGGATCGCTATGGAGAGGGAAGGGGTCTACGCTCTCCATTGCGGCTGACGTATGCCCGCCCCGCCGTAGGCGTGCCGCCATACGTCAGTGTACATACAACCTTAGGCTGCATGCACACTGCCGTGAGCCCACCACACCATAGCACGGCAGGCACACGGCAGCGCGGGGAAAGGAGGAGGAGGTGAGCGCAGCGCCGTAAAGGGGAAAAGAGAGGACATGTCCTATCTTTTCCCGGGCTACGGAGCGGTACGATGCCGCACGTTCGCTGCACCGTACCGCTCCCGTAGGGCGCCGCGAGCCCATAGAAGTGTACGGGGGACGTATATCGGCCGCATATATGTTGGCCGTATATACGTCCCCCATACTGTAGTGTGAATGCAGCCTTAGACTTGAAGTTGGGCAGTCAGCTCATACACGGGGCTGTGGAAATACTTGGGGACATGTGCTGGCCATTGAAACAACAACTTACTTGGGAAGGGGAAGGGCAAACAACGTTCATGTGCATCAGAGCGGAGTCTTACTTTATGGTATTCATCATTGTTCCCCCTTTTATTCTTTATCAAGGACTACAATAGATGGATTCATGAGAAAAGTGGCATGGCAGCATAAAAAAAGAATTTAAGAAACTGCTAAAAAAGGATCAAGAGTCACCGCGGAAAAATAATGGTTATCGACAAATGTAGAGATGATAAGTAGCCTCACGCATCAAACCAACTATACAGGAGCTGAATGGCAGCTGCAGTAAATCCTCTGTGTTCTGGAGCCAATGATGGGGTCATTTTGACTCTGGTTGATTGAGGAGGGTAATATCTCTATCTTGTCAATGAAAAGTACAAAACCTGCATTTTACATATTTTTTTCAACCTCAAACACAGTTTTCATTAAAAGGGGTTTGCCCATGAAAGAAAGTTCTCAATTTTTAATCCCCTAGTGATGTTTAATCAAAAATAAATATAATTTTTAACTCCCTTACTTTACAATGTTTCTCAGTTTTATTGCTGTTTTAGCTCCTATCACTGTGATGAATGATCCAGAGTTCCAGAGTGCGGGCGAGGACTCTCTAAGCAGACATTTCATGATACCTCTGGCAATGAAATGCTGTTCGCTGACAATGTGCTTAGATTATCAGGGTACAGGGTTTATCTACACTTTTATTTAGCTTCTAAACAGTCTACTAGTATCTGACACAAAGAAACAGAGAGATGAGACAGATAAGAGATCAGGATATCCATGAGATGGATATAACACACAATGACACTCTCTGCTCTGCTATCTCACCTATAACACACAGATAGTCAGCTCTGCTATATGCCTCCCTTTCAGATAAAGACCTTAGCTGTCTGCAGCTTGTAGAGCAAGTCTGTGCAGACTGCTGCTCACTGGCATGAAGGGCCTGTGTCTGAGCTGGTCTTGTAATGCAGGGGCAGGAGGCACTGTGCAGTCTGCAGACAAGAGAAGCTATTCATGAGAAGAATCTGACCATATTCAGAAGATTTACGGTCAGATTCAGGGTCAACTAAAATTATAAACACCAGGAATGATAGAGACTGGTTGGAATTATATCTATTAAAGGCTGTATTTTTGTTAATAAAAGTGAAATAGAGAATGTGTTATTTGCAGAGTATATTTAAAAATTCCTGTCTTCATGGGAATATCCCTTCAAAGGGCTTCATGTAATTATAAGATATCTACATAGAACAAGCAATTCATGCAGAATTGAACCAACCATATCCAGGTGGAAGATTTACAAAGCTTTACAAAAATCTGCTTTTAAATGTATCACGTTTATGATGTGTTTTTCATTGCACATATGAAATAACGCAATAACTTACTCCAAACAGGTGGAAACATTAAAAAAAACACATGCAAACCTGATGCTGGATTGTAAATAGCATATTTCAGTTCAGTACTTGCACTGGCAGGATACAGTGGCACAGCGTCTGTACTTTATGTTAGGTTAAATTACCCAGCACGTAGAAACAGTGTGATCATACGCTAAAGCAGATTTTGTGGCACAAAAACTTAAACGCCATAATAATCCAGTTTACAGAGGTTATTAAATGGGGAATGTTATACTTTTCTAATACTTTGTTTACAACCTGCATAGTTCTACTTTACTTTTTTTACGTTCTACATGGTTGTAATCGGAAATTCTTGCTCTGCTTAGATTGTAGAGTGGAGCTTTGTTCTGCGATCATATAATACCGTAGGTAACATACAAATAGCTTTCCTTGAGATGAGATGCAGACGTACATTGTCCTATGTAATGTGACCAAGTGGATAAAGTTGCATTTCCTAAATAAAAATTCAAGACAAAATCCATCATGGTAAAATAAGTGAAATTAATCATAGATCAGGCACTGGGATGGTGGAAATCTTATATTTGTTATCCATGGTTTTCTTCCTTCTAAAATCAACTTTAAAATTTTTTAGTAATAAGTGCTTGAAGAGACTGGCTGTTACACTGTGGAGAGCACCTCTCCGTGTGAGATTACTGCAGGAAGAGGGAGGGGAAGGTGGTAGGTTGAGACAGCATAACACCCTATGAAGCTAACGCGTGTAGGGGCTCTGGTAACGGCTCCCAGAGCCCTTCAGGCTCATTAGCGTAATTTTAAAAATTGATTTCAGAAGGAAAGAGACTATGGATAAAAATAATAAAGCATGATTACCACAGTCACCGTGCACGGATATATGACTATGTGTCCCTGGTTTATCAAGCCTGATTTTATTGTTAGAGTTTCATTAACCCTTTACCGACAAATGACATACTAGTACTCACGGGCTGAGCCCTCTCCATAGCCGGTAAGTGTTCGCTGCATACTGTTAACCCTTCCATTGCATGGGCGCTGTCATCATGGTGAAGATCGCCATCGTCTTCCGAAGACCTGAGGCTGTCTGCATTTAACCTATTTATTACAATGTGAGATTCACACATTGTAATGATTGAGGAGGAAAATCCCCATATAATGCCATACTGTAGTATTGCAGTATATGGTAGGATCAATTAGACAAACTAGGGATAAAGTACCCTAGGGAGTCTGAAAAAATGTTAAGAAAATAAAATTTTAAAAAAAATTTAAAAAACCTGAAAATTAAAATCATCCCCTTTCCCTAGTAGAAGTCATATTAACCCCTTCCCGACATTTGACGTAATAGTACTGCATCGCGGGAGGTGCGTTCCCGCAAAATGCAGTACCCGCTTACCGGGGGGGGTCCGCTGCTCCGATCGCAGCCCCGGGACTGCCGGTGCCCGGGGCTGCGAGATCTTGATCCGGAAGCCGGGTCCGTGCCTTCTGGCAGGACCCGGCTGTAAGACACTGGGCATGCGCAGGTTTTTTACAATAAAAATAAATAATAAAAGAAAGTGAAAGTCCCCCCAAACACTACATTTCCCTTTACACAAGTAATAAAGTATAAAAAACACTAAATCACGAAAAAAACCCCACTTATTTGGTATCGCTGCGTCCGTAACAATCTGTACAATAAATCCTAATCATAATTGGACCCGCTCGGTGAACGTGGTAAAAAAAAAAAAAAAAAAAACTTGCCAAAAATTAAAACTTTTTATCAAATTGCTTTACAAAAAATGTTCTAAAAAGTGATCCGAAAAAGTTACAAGCACCAAAATGATACCAATAAAAAGAGCAACTTGTCACGCAAAAAATAAGCTTACAACCAGCTCCGTAAACCAAAAAGTACTATAATTATGGCGCTATAAAAATGGCAATACTAAAACAAATGCAATTTTTATGCTACAGTGAACACCCCCTCCCCCAAAAAATGCTAAAAATCCAAAACAAGAATTGATGATTTTATTTTCCTCCACACGTAAAAAGTTAATAAAATTGCTTCAATAAGCTAAAAACCCACTAAAATTAAGTTTTTTTTTTACAGTGCATCTCGTCTCGCAAAAAATAAGCCCTTATTTGTCTAAATTGCTTAAAAAATAAATAAAGATTGTATAGCCTATTCCCAACGAGCGTTGTTATAGAACGGTGCGGCGGGTAGTGACTTTCCAACACTGGTCAGGGTAAGACGGCGGCTGTTCACTGATCGGGGTAAGACGGCGGCTGTTCCTCACAGCCATCCATCCTGCCTCATGGACCAGAAGGGTTACGTTCCCCCCACACACCCCCAGTTTATTATCGCTGCTACTGGCTCATCAATTCAGACCAGCCAATAGCAGCGAATTTACTTATGACGTCAGTAATACCGGTCACCATGTTTGTAGACACGGTGATCGGGGCAGGGTGGCGGCTGTTCCTGACAGCCACCAATTTTGCCTTGCGGTCCAGAGGGGTTTTGTTGCCCCCCTCTGTCCATGTTTGCCGCTATTGGCTGGTCGATTTGGTCCAGCCAAAAGCAGCACTATCGTTCAATGGGGCATCGCTAGGGTAAAAGAGCAACTGGCGATAATTTCCTACTAAAGAGAAAAGCGGCTGGCCGTGCACGTTGTACAGATGATGCTGTACACTCTTACGAGCTGTTCCAATGTGCAGTCCGCCGTATAATTTCTCCGTTTTTCAAGGGAAGATATTAGAAATAATAGGTACAAGAGGACAGGCGCCCAGTACCTCTGGTTAGATGTTCCTGTATTTTGCCAGGGCAGCAATTTTCCGGGATTCTGCTGTCTAATGGTAGGACCCATAAAGAGTCGTTCCAAAAGAGGAGTTAGGATGGACACTACATACTAAGGATGGACACTACTACTACTAAGAGACCTGCGACACCTCCAGAGTGACAAAAGTTAGTTGGGTCTTGATATATTTACTCCTTACACTAGACATTCACAATTCACTCCCAACCTATTGGAATTAATTTCGGTAAATGAATAATTGTAACAACTGTTATGTCCCGTTGCTCCCTATACCCCTCATATTTCATAAGGGGCGCCACATAACGGGCACTGAACTTTCCAGAAATAATTGAAATTCCATCTTGGACGCCATTGACACATCATATTGGGAAACACACTGAATGTTCTAAATGCTCATTCTCACCACGTGTATTACACTACACCCCATATTACCCTTGCTATATCCCAAGGGTGTACATTCAACAATTAGGGTACTGTTTCGGGTTCTTCCTCCTCCACTTGGTACCCATGGCTCTCCAAATGTATCCTGACACTGTGAAGGATTTCTGCAAATTTGGCCTCTAAAGACAAACACTCCTCTTTCCTCTACTGTGCGCCATAAAGCATTTTATATGCACATGTGGGGTACTTCTACACTCGGGAGAAATAGTTTACACTTTTTTTGGGGTATTTAATATATTATCCTTTGTGGCTTACATAAATTAGGGGTCAAAGTGACATTATAGGAAAATTTTCACCTTTTTATTGATAGGGCCGAATTAGATCATTCACCTGTAGGGGCAAACATATATTACACATTGCAAAATTCTCTAATGGGGTGGTGTTCAGATTAGGGTCACTTTTCGGATTCTTCTCTGTGTTTATACCCTAGGGTTCTCCAAATGCATGTCAAAACATTTCTGTCAAATTGGCTTCTTAAAGCAAACATTCCCCTTTCCTTTTACTGTGCGCCCATACAACTATTTTATATACACATTGTGGGTACTTCTACACTCGAGGAAATAGGTTACAACATGGGGGGTTATTACATTTTTTTATCCCTTGTGGCTAATAAAATTAGGAGTTAAAATGACTCCTTTATAAGAAAAGTTCACCTTTTATCTATAGTCCTAATTAAATACAAACACCTTTACGGACACAATACACATATCAGCCTTGCTAATTCTCTAAGGGGTGTGCTTTCCAAAATGTGAACTGTGGGGTCTCCCTCTCTATTTGGTTACCCCAACTACGGCTCTCTTAAATAACAGCTGACACACTGTAAAGGACTTGTCTATCAATTTGGTTTCTAAAAGGCCAATGCCCCCTCTGTTTCCCTCTCGAGCTTTCACATGCGTCACTCCATTACAACCTTTTATTGCATGTTTGGGCCATTTTATACTTGGGAGGAAATGTCATGTACCATTTGTGGGGTGTTTGCATCTTTAATGCCTTATGGGATACAAAAAATTCGCCGTAAAGTGACTTTTTGGGAAAATGTTCACTTTTTCTTTTGGGACCTAATTGAACAAACACCTGTTAGGGAAAATACACATATCACACCTTGCTGACTCCTCCAAAGACGGTGCAGCATTCAAATGGTGACACTATGTTGGGGTTCCCCTCTGTTTGTACCACAGGCTCTCAATGCAATCCTACACATGTAGGATGATGTCAATCTGGATTCTTAAAAGGCCAAAAGCCCCTCTTTCCCTGCTGAGCCTATGTGACCCATACAACACTTTATATGAAAAGTGGTGCGTTCTGGCTTAGGAGAAATAGTTTACACATTATGGGTTTTGTTTCATCTTTTTCCCTTGTGGCTTACAAAAATTTGGGGTAAAAGTGACTTTTTTGAGAAAATTTTCACCTTTTTTCACTTTTGGGGCCTAATTGAATCAAACACCTGTTGGGGAAAATACACAAATTACACGTTGCTAAACTCTCCAAGGGGTATACTTTCCAGAATGGTGTCTCATATTGGGGCTTTTCTCTGTTTTGGTACCATTATGGCTCTCCAAATGCATCCTGACACATGAAAACTTTTTCAGCCATATTTGCCCTGCAAAAACGAAACAACGCTCTTTCCATTCCAAGTGCCCCCATGTGCCCGTACAGCAGGGTACAGTGACAAAATGGGTATTGGCATACTCAAGAGGAATTGCCCTCAACATTGTAAAATGCATTTTCCTTTTTAACCCATTGTGAAGGTGCAAATTTTAGTGTTCAATGAATCTATAGTGAGATAAAATTACATTTCTCTAATTTCACTTTCATTTATCTTTCACCCTCATGAAACGCTCAAAGGGTTAACAAAATTCCCAAAGGTTGTTTTGAATATTTTGAGGGGTGTAGTTTCTAAAATGGTGTAATTTGTGGGGGTTTTCTGTCATGTAGGCCTTATAAAGTCACTTCTAACTAAATTGACCCTCCAAAAGTAAGTTTTGATGATTTTCGTGAAAATCTGAAAAATTGCACCTAAAGTTATAAGCCTCCTAACATCCTAAATAAAGGAAAAGATGTTTGAAAAATGATGCCAAGTTAAAGCAGACATATGGAAAATGTTAGTTATCAAGTTATTTTAGTGATATGACCAACTTTCCAAAAAGTAGAAAATTTTGAATTTGGAAAACATTGTTTTTCTCAAAATTTTTGCCAACTTTCCATTTATTTCATAAATAAATACTAAATATATTGATTAAATTTCTCAACCAGCATGAAGTACAATGTGTCACGAAAAAACAATCTCAAAATCAACTGGATATGTTAAAGCGTTCCAAAGTTATAACCACTTAAATAGACACATGTCAGATTTTAAAAAATGGGCCTGTCAGGAAGGTGAAAAGTGGCTTCAGCGTTAAGGGGTTAATATAAATAAACAGTAAAAATCATAAACAAGTTAGGTATCGCCGTGTCCCAAAATGCCTGATCTATCAAAATATAATTGCGTTTTTTTCACGTGTTTAACACCGTAACAGAAAATAGCGGCCAAAATCGAAAATATCACTTTTTAGCCATTTGGAAAAAATATAAAAAATTCTATAAAAAGTGATCAAAAGTTATAAGCACCAGAAGATGGCAAAATAAAAAAAAATATTCTACAGGAGGTTTTAATTTTTTGTAAATGTATGAAACATTATAAAACCTATACAAACCAATACAAATTTGGTATTGCACTGACTTAAAGAATAAAGTAGACATATCATTTGGGGTGCACAGTGAAAGCTGTAAAATCCAAGCCCACAAGAAAACTGTGCAAATGTGTTTTTTCACCAATTTCACTGCATATGGAATTTTTTGCACGCTTTCCAGTAAATGGCATGGAAATACCATCACTATGAAGTGCAATTTGTTACACAGAAACCAAGCCGTCACACAGCTCTTTACATGGAAAAATAAAAAAGTTGTTGAAAAAAAAATAAAAAAATTAATGCACATTTTTGCTTCAAATGCCACAATATTATGTAAAAGGTAGTAAAGAAAATATGTAAATACGCATTAAAATAACACAAATCTGCATAAAAATGCACATAAAACGTGTATTTAAAGTGCCAGCTCTGCAAGAATGTGTTTGCCATAAGAGGGGGTTTATCATGCCTCCATGCTACTTTGGTGAAAAAAAGCTACAAATCTTTGGTTTAGGACTTTTAAAACTCCATTTTGTACAAACGGAGTTTTCAACCCCTTCACCAGTTTGTGAACATGGCCCCTAAATATATGATTAATGTAAAATCTATGCAAGATGCAAGCTTGTGTACTGTCAGGGTTCGGGGTCAGTGAACCCCCTGGACCACCGTGGTCCTGGGACCGGAGTCTAAGTGTCACCTCGTCTTCACCAGAACCCGCAGCAAAGCAGGATGGTCTTGCTGTAGCGGGGTGCTACCAGGTTGTTCCACAGTTGCGACTATCCCCCGGTGGCAGCCAAGGTCGTGATACAGAATCAGAATTCAGGCTCACGGTTGGGTACAGGCAGATGGTCAGGGTTGGCGGCAGAGATGCAGGGGTCAGAATTCAGGTCCGGGGTCAGCAACAGGAGATCAATCTAGATGGGAACGGGAACACAGGAACGGGAACACTGGAACACAGGAACACAGAGGGAGCTTTCTCTTCTCGTAATAAGGCTCAAAGATCCGGTGGGGAATCATGGGAACAGCCATCCTTCATGGAAACCCGGAAGTACCAGCGCCAATCAGCGGTGCGCTTGTCCTTCAAATCGAGTGCCGGCGCGCCTTAGCGAGTTGGGGACGGATGCGTGCACGGGCTAGGCCGGATGGGAGCAGGAGCGCAGAGAGGCGAGTGCAGGCAGGAGGGAGCCACGCAACGGAGAGGGTCACGGGTGTGCACCCGTGACATGTACATTTTTATTTTAGGTGCACACGCTGTGATGTTTAAAGCACCTAGATCAAGGCAAGTTTAAGAACATAGTCAGTCTTGTTAAACTCTCCCCTCCTTAATGTTACTATTGTTCTTTATTGTTACAATTGTAGAAAGCTGTAGATGTGGCAGTAGAGGGCAGAGTCTGCCCATTTATTCTATTATAGTGTAGTTATGTCAAAGAGTGCTGCTCCAAGCTTAGGATGTCCCGCTATAGCTACATTGGGGACTACCTATTATGCTATATAGGGCTGGGTTGCTCCTTTCATGCCAAAAGTTAAGTTTAGTAAAATTAGGCTAAAGTGCTTTGAGGGGCTTCAGCAGGGCACCTCAAGGCTATGGCTCCACAACAATAATAAATCCCGACGGCTAAACTTTTGCTCTCTCCTGCCAAGTCGCTACTGGGTCCAGTGAGATGTAGAGCCAGAGCCGTGAGTTTCATATTTCAAAAGCGAGGTTTTGGTACATAAGGAGCCGCTGGAAAAATAAAAACAAGGCATGGGTGGCATGTGTGGGCATAGCTCTACCTTTGGTTCAGGAAGGGAAATTGTGCTGATGGATTAGCTTTAAGGCGTTGCACAACATAAGTTATAATTTTATATCTAGTTTATATTGGAAATAAATCCTCCTAAAACAAGTAGGGGGTTGAGAAAGAATTCAGTGAGGAGATGTTTGGATGGTCCAGTAGGCAAGTATTTAGATTTGCTAGTATATTTTTTGTACACTTGGTAAAATAAGGCGTTGGCTCAATACTGTCATCCATGGACTATGAATAGGATCACTGTAGGTTGAATTTCCATTATGAATTCTAATGGACATTTAAGCTCTGTTCTAGAACCAGTGTCAAACTTTGCCACCAGAGGATCCTCTAGTTTATTAGGAGTCTAACCAGGGGCGTTATTACAGTGGTAGCAGTCATAGCAGCCACTATGGGGCCCACAGTGTCAGGGGGCTCAAGCATCTAACCTGACTATAAAGAATGTAGCATGTGCACCATTATATACATATTATGCTGTACACTGTACACCATAATATTTATATAACATACATTTGATGTATATATCCTATATATGTGTGAATGTGTATATATATATATATATATATATATATATATATATATATATATATATAAATGTAAATGTCTGCTATGAGGCCCTGCCTCTCCTAGTTACACCCCTAACTCCAACTTAATAGTAGTCCCCAAAGGTTTAACCCAAACCAGATAAAATTGGAGGCTACTATGGTCTTTTTCCAAGGGGTCAAGCCTCTAGAACAATCTGCTAGGCCTAAATAGTTCCAGTCAATCGCTTCCTAGAATTGTATCCAGTCTGCCTTGAAATGTCTACTTTTGGGTTTAGTTTTGCACAGACCGCATCCCTTTTAAACCCAGGACTGGCTAAACTTACCAAAATTCTCACTAAAAATTAAGAACAATCCTTTGACAGTTCCCAACTATGTAGCCACCCTGTTCTGCAGTAGGCAGACAAGTAAACTGCTACCGATTTCTCATTTTGTGTACAGCCGTAGGGAAGAAAAGTGTATTTAATAGGAGAAAGTGCTGGTTTTACTTTAAAAGTAAGTTAAGACAAATCTATATATAACTCTGTAAATGTAATATAAGTGCCTCAGTGAATAACTGTGGGTTATTAAGGCTTTATCTTAATAATTAGGTAATGCATTTGTTTTTTTTTTCCTTTGGAAGTAAGGGTTAGCCCTTATCTTTCTGCTCTTCAAAATCTAATTTTAGTAGTAAAGAAGATGCTTTTTTTTACATCCGGTAAATTCCTAAAATCAATTTTCCGCCAGTAAAAGATGATCACAAGCTTGTAATTTCATCATGTGTTAATGTTGTTAGTGTAAAGAAACATTGATGACCCTAGACTGACCACAGAAAAATAAACCTGCACAAGAACTTATAATATATGACATTCATGTTCTTCACAGGTTATGGCAACCCCAAAGTCTAAGGCTACATTCACACGACCGTTGTGGGACCTATATATACAGCCACAAGCTTGTGCGGGTATACGTTCATGTGATTTGGGACACTAAACCACCAACAGCAACCAACCACCTTATAGTATAGTGATTTAGTGTCCCAAATCGCCTTTTAACAAGTCCCTATGTGGCCGCAATTAAAATAGAAAATGTTTAAACTTACCTTGTTCCGCTGCGGCACCTGCACAGTTGTATCATGAAGCCAGCGTACTACACCCCGGCTTCACTGCGCATGCGTTGTGGTTATGCTGCTTGCTCAATAAAGACCTGGTGTACATAGGTGCACAAGAGATGGGACTGATGTGTCTCATCTCGATATAAGTGTAAAGGTTTTTTTTTTGTTTTTTTTTTTAATAGTGGCCACAGAGGGATTTGATAACAGATAATTTGCGATACTAAACTACTGGAACCTGTGGGTGGTTTATTGTACCAAATTGCCCTGACAGGTCCTCTTTAAGTAGAATTCTTGTGACTGTCATCCATCTTCTCCCCTACATACAATATTGAACACTTGGTTTTTAAAATCCAAAGTGAATTTATTACTCAGTTTTTAATCCCTGTGATCACAAGCAGATTCTGTGGAAATTTTCCTTGTGGGACTACTATGTTATCGGTGGGATTACACCGTTGCAAAAAAATCATAGACTTCTATGATCATCAATGTTTGGGTCCCCACAAAGTGTGTAGTCTGGAAAATCCAGTTGACATACGGTCTACACATGACATCCTAATGACATCCTAATGACAACCAATGGAACCAACTGATTATCCTGGAGTTTCTAGGGTGTCCTTCATTTTAAAAGACAAAGAACTGCAACATGCTGCCCCATTTTACTCGATTCTGCAGTGCATATGTGAACTTATCCAGAATCTAAAATTTCAAGCATGTCAAGCATATCCTTTTTTTTTTTTTTACATACCTAGATGCTATACATGGAATTATTTTTGCACAGCTGGAAAACAACTGTACAATTTAACCAGCAAACTTAAATAGAATAGCCATCTCTAAAAACTGACCTAAGCTGAAGATATTGAGCCTTGCATCATTTCTTCCACGCAGGTGGAAGCGTAAAATTGCTAAATAATAGGACTTTTAATAGCAGCTTTAATCTGACACACAGTTTGGTACTTTTGCTATCAAAGCAGATATTACTAGCCAGCATTGTTCTGTACATTAAGCTACATTACACAAACAGTCAGACTGCACACATGCCGGCAAAGTTCATGTCAAGTACATTTATGACTAGAGACCCACAAAAGTGTAAGAGGGAGCAATAAACTCTTTTATTGAGCCATAAAAACATTTTGCATTTTATATAGTTGATCTATATTTGTAAAAAAAAAAAAAAAAAAAAAAAACTGTGTACCTGTGAAAACTGCTGCTTCTGATTACACGCTCTACTATATATATTGCTAGCTAAATATATTGATGACCTATTAGATCTCTATGTCCATAGACATTAACTCCTACAGGTATCTAAGGACATCCATCAGGATCATGGATTATAAACGAAGTACATTTACATGCTGGTGTGTGCCCTCTTTTTCAGGATCTGTTGTTCTTTTAGCTTTTTATACCTTTGTTTTTAAGAAAAAAGGTTTAAAAAATGTATGCAAATGTACCTGAGGGGCGCCACACTCCATAGAAGTTATTGGAGCCTGGAGCCCCTCAGGCTCAAATGCATAGTTTTTAAAGCATATTTTCTTAAAAATCTAGGGCATAAGATGTTAAAAGAAGAGCAGATCCTGATAAAGAGGGCATTCACCAACAGGTAGGTGTACTTGGTTTATAATCCATGATCCTGATGGTAGATTTCCTTTAACCCCTTCCCGACATTTGACGTAATAGTACTGCATCGCGGGAGGTGCGTTCCCGCAAAATGCAGTACTATTACGTCAAGCTTCTGGCGCCGGCTCCTGAACGGAGCCGGCGCCAGAAGCTGCGGGTGTCGGCTATATGTTATAGCTGACACCCGCCTCTAACACCCGCGATCGGAGATTTCTCCGATCGCGGGTGTTAACCCCTAACACGCCGCGGTCGCGCTGACCGCGGCGTGTTAGAGGCATTTAAAGTTAATTAGAGTTGAATCGGACCCCCCCGCGGCGCTTACCGGGGGGGTCCGCTGCTCCGATCGCAGCCCCGGGACTGCAGGACATCTAGCTCCATTTCTCTATTAAAAAAAAACAATTATGTCTGCCTTGTGCAGATAGGACAATATGTACAATTTGGATCGCCCCTCAGCTCCTCCTGCTCTCAACATGCGCCCGGCAGATCAGGCAGGATAGGACACTATAAATATGTAAATATGCGCGCCCTCATGCCTCTAAACATACTTCCTACAGAATTGTTGTACTAGTTGTGCCTATTGCTCAGCTCCTCCTGCCCCTTATAACCTACTTCGTTTCAGATAGGAATAGGAACTAATGTCAATTGTCTGCTTAATCTTTCTGATAATTATACCATGTGGTCTGCAGATGACCCAGATGGACTGATGGATTTTCTGAGTGCAGTTCAGGCGGATAATTTTAGCCAACCTAGCAGCTCACTTCACTGTCAGGGCGTTTCGAGGTAGTCGAAAACCAGGGTCGGGGCGAGAATCATTGGTGAAGTTCGTGACGCCCCATCCTAGCCTTGTCCCCCATACCAAGTTTATTATGATGGCATTTTAATACATGTTTGTGGGTGGTATATTGTGTACAACTAAATATAACTTCTAATGAAAAACAGACTACGCGATTTCTGGTGTGCTTTCTTCTTCCAGTGGCTCACAATGGTGAAGGCAAGATAACGATAAATAGCACTTGTTTCGGTTGGTGAAAAGGGGCAGCCTTCTTCTCAAGCGGGTCTGTGCCAGTTATTGTGGCATGGGACATCATTTAAACGAAAACTTTTGTGGATCATTCATTTTTTAGACTGAGAGTGAACTAACAGCACACATACTAGTTGGAAGCATATTGGAAAGATCTGGAGCCTACGGTGTCGCAGGAGCAAAAACTTTTTTTCTGCGGTTAAAGGGGAAGCCTTTACACCAGTGACCTCATTTTCATACGAAGTTTGCAGCAGCTTATTTACAGCTGACAGTGCAAATCGGCCGTTTCTAAGCCTTTGCATACAAATCTATAATTGTGTGTTAAACTACTCTTGCATTCCTAGAAAAAGTCTGGGGGGGGTAGTCACAGGGGCTGGGAATTGTTTTGGATGCATTTCCAGAAAGCCAACATGTGCCTTTTGTCTGTGTTCTCGAGCTCCTACAGAGCTAGCCCCCCACCTTTGTGTCCTGACAACGTAGTAACAGCTCTTGCTACTTACCGAGGGTCACAGGCGATGGGCCTCCTGGTTAGATGACTCGTGGGACTGGGAGATTAGGGGAGAGGAAGCTTGTAACGGAAGGGAGAGGTGAGGAGACCGAGAAGAGTGGAAGGAAAGAGGAGAGAGGAGAGAAAAGAGAAGAGGAGAGGTGGGAGGAGACGCGAAGAGCGAAGAGAGGAACTGTACAGGCGCACAAAAGATGGAGGCAAAGCCTGCAGCTCATGACAAAGTCTCATGGTTTTTTGGAAAATGCATCCAAACCAAAGCCCAACCCCTTCCTGTCCTACCCTCGGGATTTTGATCAAGAGGTAAGACAAGCAAGGTAAGTATATAATCACAATTAATTGTAATGTAATTCTTAGAAGGAGAAAAGAATGGTTAGAGAAGAAAGAATTAGAGAAGAAGGCAGATTTGCACTGCACAGGGCGTGATGGGCTTACCATCGGTATCTCAGTGAAAAAGAGAGTTAGAGAATGTAGGGTCCTGAGGTGGACAGTGCCTGTAACCTTTAGATGAACATTTACCCCGGTCTGGTGGTAACTGGATCAGTGTGCATGCCTGGCGAGCCAAGTTAAAAAGGGCCAAATACCCAAGACCATAACGGAATGCTGAAGACTGAGAGGATGAGTTGTGATGTGTGGGCCTAAGTATGAAACCCACAGAACCACTTCAGTGCCAGCCGGCTGGCCATGGTTTATAGGATCTACAGTGTGTCACATCCGAATTTCCAAGTCTCAACCACCCATGATAAACTCTTCAGAACAAATTGGGCTGGTAGGATCCCCAATCATATTTTGACCAACAATATGCCCACAAAGGATTTGGATCTTAAAACCATTAGCACGGTGATGTATACAACATTAGTAATTACAGACATTATCCCGAATACACGAGGGTGATATAGTGTATAGAGCCGAGTGAGACCCTCTAATTTACCTACCAAAAAAAATAGGGAAGAGAAGAAAAGAGGGAAAACCTATGACTAGAGTATAAGCCCGGGGTTTGTTGTATTTTGTAGAGGTAGGATACTTAACAGTGTTAGTTGTATGATACGTTAGTATCAGCCAAGCTAGCCCACTGTAGTGTAAAGCTGTCCCGCAGTACGGAATATAGTTACAATCAGCCTTTGCCACCAATCATGGAAGGTGATACAGCGCTGACCCAATGAAACATGAAGTATCCCAGCTGCCCCCATGAGTATACAGGGCCTTTCGCCCCAATCAATGAAGTACAATGAAGTTATACAGCTGCCCAATGAAAGTAAAGCTTGCCCCAATTGAAGTATACAGCCCCCTGCCCCAAAAGTATACAGCCTGCCCCAAAAAAGTCTACAGGCGCTTTCTGCCCTCAGTATAATAAAAAATAAAACTAATACTCCCCCTCCGTCCGACGATAACTCACCTTTGAAATGAGGAAGCAATGAGAATATAGTGGGCGACGGCCCGCGTCCCGGCGGGCGCGCTCCTGGTCCTGGGTGGCCGAGGCTGCGGGTACTCGGCGCAGCTCCGATCCAGATGTGGTGTGTGGCGGCGTCTCTCTTCGATTGCACGATGAAGGCAGTTCGCGTCATGCGACTTGCCAGAGGGGCGCACAGGCGAGATGCGGCTGGAGCAGTGTCGCGCTGATGAAGTCAATCTAGCGGGACACCGCTACATTCCTATGTTGGCGCCCGCCAGAGCAAAGTCCGCATAGAATGCGCTGCCGGGGCAGGGAAGCTTCGACGGAGAGAAGAAGCCGGCGAGAGAAGGAAAAGGAGAGAAGCCGCGCCGCAGTGGAGGGATCGGGATGCTGCCGCCGAGAGGACCGGGAGCGGAGGGTTTGAGGGTGGCCGTGTATTATCAGTATAATTTTTTTGTATATTAACTCATGTTTTTTTTTTTTAATTAACTCGTGTATAAGCCGAGATTAGGTTTTTCAGCACATTTTTTGTGCTGAAAAACTCGGCTTATACACGAGTATATACGGTACATATAATAAACTACAGAAAAAGTAGTGTAAAATATGGGCCAAATTCATAAAATTCAGGTTCTTAAAGTGGATATTGGGACACTCCACTTGTGTACTTGCGCCACAAATCTGGTGGTTTTGCACCAAAAACACTGCCTGAAATGCCTTACACCACAGTTATCAAGACTTTTAGACATTTTTTGGGCATTTTCCAGACTTGTCCGAATAAGGGGTCATGGCCTTCAGGAAATGGGCGCGGCCTCACAAGAAAGGGGCGTGCCTAGTGGGAAATAGTCCATGTGCCCAAAATTCTGGCGCACAGTTTAGACCAACTTAAAGTAGGTCTAAAGTAGGGGTCAATAGTCTTATACTGCATCATCACAGTGATAAATCTGGCGAAGCAGAAGACAAGTGTTTTCCAGCTACAGACTGGCGGAACCTGAGACACATTGTTAAATCTTCCCCAATGTGTGGTCGCGGCTGGATTGAAAACGCAATCCAAATGACACGTGAACATAGCTTCTTCATAAGTGGAAGCAAGAGAGCACAACGGGAATATATTGGCCCATTTCACATTGGCCCAAAACAGGCCAAAAACACGTTCAAAACGCCACGTGTGCCATCACCCAGATGCAAAAGTCTAAAATTTTGGTGCAATTACACTGAGGGCGCATTCACACGATGCATTGCGTCGCATTGTGTGTCGCCTTTTTGACGAATTCCACTGGCTTCAGCATTGCTTACATGCTAACGTTACATTGCGTTTTAGCAGTGGAAACGCAATGTAACCTCAGCATGTAATCAAGGCTGAAGCCAGTGAAATGTGTCAAAACGCAATGCACAACGCGACGCACGCATCGTGTGAATGCGCCCTCAGGGTGCTTTCACACAATGCGTTGTGTTTTTTGACGCATTCCATTGGCTTTAGCCTAGATCACATGCTGAAGTTACTTTGCGTTTTAGCAGGTGCAGTGGAAACGTAATGTAACCTCAGCATGTGATCCAGGTTGAAGCCTTCGGAATGCGTCAAAAACGCACCAAAAAACGCAACGCAATGCATCCTGTGAAAGCGCCCTAAAAGAAGATTCAAAAAAAGACAAGAAAAACCTTAAACAAATTTGATAAATGACCCCTTCAGTCAACCAATTTGCATTTCTTTCCCTGACTCCATACACATCCATCAGTCCCCTGTCACAGGTCCCTTGCATTGATTACTATTGTTGTGCAAATTGGTTAACCCTAGGAGAGGATCCGCCTGTCTACCTCTGGAATTCCATCTTGGATTGCTGAATGCACTTAGAATTAGGGAGCGGTCGACAGATTGGAAGTGGTTGTGCAGGATTTGCTCAGTGAAGAAACGCAGTGTTTAAAAGCATCGTGTGAACTCAGACCAAAGAACTTTGCGTTAAAGTAAGTAAAATTAATCTACTTGCACTAGATTCCCCTCCCCAGCCAGTACCAGCGCCGGCTCCTGTAAGGTCCATTCAGTTGTCCTGGGACAGGTTGTTTGAAGGCAGATCATACTCCAGCTGATCACTGAGCTCAATGGTGACATCTTCACAACAGACATGATCAGCCTTAGGAATGCTGCAGGGATGTTTATAAGAAATATGAGTTAAGATATGTATTCTCCCAAAAAGAAACAGCTTTAAAGGGGTTGTATAAAGTCTGATTGTTTTACCCTGGAAAAAAAGTCAAGTGTAAAAAAAGCCCATTGAAAAGAATGGGTCAGTAAGGCATTAGTGAAAAATCATTAAAGCCAGGAAGAGAAAACAAATCTGGATGTGTCCCTCAGCCAAAACATCACTGATGTGACAAAAACACCAATGTGAAAGGGGGTGGCACACGTGGGTGACGTTCTGAACCCCTTTCAGTCATGCGTTTTTTTGAAAACGCATCCGTTTTTGTCCATTTTTTAATTAAGACAATTAGGAAAACCAGACTAAAACGTATGCGTTTTTTTAACGGACAGAAAGCGCATGATTTTTTAGGCCGTTTTTTAGTTTCGTCAGATCGTAAAAAACGCATGCGTTTTTGACCAGTTTGAATTTAGATAATTGGTCAAACCTGTCAAACGCATGCGACTAAAAATGGGCCGTTTTTACTAAGTGCGTTTTCAGATCGTTAAAAACGCATGCGTTTTTGAAAAACGCATGCTTTTGAAGACGCATGCGTTTTGACCAGTTGGAAGTAATATAATTGCTTCAAAACTGTCCAAAAACGCATGCGTTTTAACAAAACGCATGCGTTTACGATCTGAAAAACGCACTAACTAAAAACAGCCTTAAAAACGCAATGTGTGTCTTTCACCCTTAGGCTGCGGCTCCATGCTTTGGATTTAACACACGAGTTTGTAACACATTCGTGAGGGCGCGGTACACAGGACATTTGCCTGCCTTTGCAAACGCAGCCCCAAACGGCCCGATCACATGGCATTTCTAGGAAAAGCTGCATCCGGAATGAAGCCGCGGTGTTGCATTACTTCAATGCAAAAACGCAGCCAAAAGTCCCGCGTGACAGCGCCTTAGATGCAAAATAACGCAATGTGTGACAGCAGCCTGAGAGAAACAGCTACATGTAAGGACGCTGTCCCCCGTTGCGTTCGCAAAACGCAGACCAAACCGCGCCATGGGGCGTCCAAGGTCGATCGCATCCGACCGTGTTTTTCTATGGAAACGCCAGTGCGGCTCGTTCCCGATCGCAGGCGTTTCCATAGAAAAACACCGATGCGATCGGACCGCCCCAGTGGGCGCGGTTTGGTCTGCGTCTGCGAACGCAACGTGGGACAGCGCCCTCAGGGTCAGACTGCTGGGACCTACACAATCATGAGAAAGGGTCAAGTTTTAACTTATTATGGAGTGCCAGGTGGAACGTGTCTTTTCAATACTATGGGATGGACGGAAATTGCTGGGCACGGCGCTCGCATATCTCCTGCATTCCCAACTGGGATCTTTGGAGAGTGGACAAAATACCAGAGCACCGTGCTCACAATTTTCCTTTGCTTTCATAGTATTAAATAGAGTAAACATGCAATTCACCCCTCCAGCAGGACCCCCAGTCTCATAACCTTCTAATAAACTTTCATCCAACTTATTTGGTGGGTCCCCAGCACTCGGAGTGTTATGAATTTACAGTTAGCTTTTGCATGTTATTTATTGCCGTAGAATTCAATCTTTGCGATGTATAACTTTGCTCTGCCGCTGCTTATCCCCGGTTTTGCTGCTCATATCCACTATATTAATCTTTGATGTCCATAACAACCAATCACAGGACGGCTCTTTTAACTTTAGCAGCTTTGGTAAAATAAAAGCTAAACTGTGATTGGTTACACGCTTTTAGCTATACATTTCCTTGGTTAGAGAGTCCTAGCTCCCTCATCCGCTGCTCCTCCTCACACTCGTCTTCCGCTCAGTCACATGACTCCGCTACGTCATCACTATGCCCGGCCACATGACACCGACGTCATCAAATGTGCCCCGCTGATGTTTTACTAATAACAGACTGTGGAGCCCGTAGACAATTTACCGGAACCTGGAAGCAGCGGCTCAGGTGAGGGCGGCGCCGCCATTATTACACATCCCTGGGGGAGGGGTGTGCTACGTGCTGGGTTAACCCCTTGTGAGCCGCCTCCTCCTTCCTACCGGGGCAACTCATCATAGCACAGCTGGGATATAAACAAACTGAGGACGTGACAGCCATGAGGGCGATATTATTATACAAGAGAACGTGATGTGTCCTGTATGTGACAGCTGCTGTGTGACCTGTACCTCACATACTGCTCTGCCAGGATCAGACATAACTAAATGAGATTGGGCATCTTGGCGGCAATTGACACCTGTATTATGGGGTTCTACGGCTGCAGACTCCTGTATTATGGGGTTTCTGCGGTAGTGGACGCCTGTAGCAGGTGGTTCTGTGGCAGCGGGCTCCTGTAACGGGCGCCTGTAGTAGGTGGCTGTGCGGCAGCGGGCTCCTGTAGTGGCCGGGGCTGTGCGGCAGCGGGCGCCTGTGGTAGCCGGGGTTCTGCGGCATGTATGTAGTGTTTGGGTTTCTAGAACCTTAGCCAGTGGTGGTGAACCCATGGCACGGGTGCCAGAGGTGGCACTCAGAGCCCTCTCAATGGACACCCGCACCAGCGCAGAGTTCGCCAGACAGCACTCATGGCCTCCTGCAGTCCCAGGCAGTCCAAGACCCTGGAAGGAAGCTATGATTATGCAAACTTCTTCTCCTTCTTTCTACAATTTAAAACTGTGACAGCGCAGGGAGTAATGAGTTACTGCTTAAATTGTGCCATTGGCACTTTGTGAAAAAATACATGGGTTTTGGTTGTAGTTTGGGCACTCGGTGTCTAAAAGGTTTGCTATCGCTGACCTAAGCAAATGAGCCTGAGGCCGGCGCCACACGTAGCGCTTTGTCTGCGCTTGCAAACGCAGACAAAGTCGCGCCCACCGGGGCGGGCCTCGCAAAGCGCCACGTGTGGCGCCGGCCTGAGGTGCCGCCAGTAAATAGTTTATGTACTCCTCCCGGCCGATTGACACGTTCACACAGTGCTGAGAGAGCCAGTGATGTCACTGGCTCTCCCTCTGCTATTCTCATTCGCAATCATTTGTAGAGCGGTACAGAATTTGATGGCGCTATATAAATAAAGATTATTATTATATTATTATTATCATAGTAGAATGTAATAACATAATGCTATGATCATGATAATGCGCATAGTGTCATTCTTTAAACCCTTACCAACATGTGAAGTATAACTGTTTCACATGTCGGCTACAGGTGTATGGATAGGGCTTATGGGCTGAACCCTCTCCATACAAGGTTGGTGTTTGCTGCATGTTACAGCAAACATCCACTGGTAACACCTGTGATTGGTGCTACAAAGCTGGCAGCGCATGGGCTGTAAGTTTTCTGCCCATTTGTTACAGTACCAGTGGCACCTGAGTGAAGTTGGCCCCCCCACCTTGTTCAAATCAAATAAAATTGGTGTCAAACGTTTGTGCTACGTTTGTGCTGGTTTGTGCAGCAAAAATTTTCGTTTCTGCCGCTATCGTTTTTAAGATATTAATGAATGTTTCCAGAGGTCATCAGAGGTCAACCAGCCCCCCCCCCCCCCCACATTGCCCAAACCAAACTGGTGCCGAACAATTCTGCTACGTTTGTGCTGGTTTGTGCTGCTCAAATTTTTGTTTGTACTGCTTCTGCTTTGAATATATGAACAAAAAATTAAAGGTCAAAAGTTCAAGCAGCCCCCCCCACATTAACCAAATCGAACAAAACTGGTGTCAAACGTTAGTGCTACGTTTGTGCTGGTTTGTGCAGCTAAAATTTTCGTTTGTGCCACTATCGTTTTGAAGATATTCATACTTTTTTTCCAGAGGTCATCAGACTTCATTTCTTCCAAAGTACAAAGTGTTTGCTAGCTCCCCCTGGTGATCAAACCAAGGAACTGTCACTAAGTTTGTTTTTTAACAGTTCATCCTAAACACCTTTAACCTATGTAAACACCTGAACATACCTTAAAAATGATAGCGGCACAAATGAAAATCATTGCTGCACAAACCAGCACAAACGTAACACTAACGTTTGACACCAGCGTTGTTTTATTCAGTTAATGTGGGGGGGCTGCTTGAACTTTTGACCTTTAATTTTTTGTTCATTTATTCAAAACAAAAGCAGCACAAACATAGCAGAATTGTTCGGCATCTTAAAAACAATAGCGGCACAAACGAAAATTTTTGCTGCACAAACGTAGCACAAACGTTTGACACCAATTTTGTTTGATTCGAACAAGGTGGGGGGGGGGGGGCAACTTCACTCAGGTGCCAGTGGCACATTGCAATAAATAAGTAAAATCTCCATATATGGCAGGTTCAATCAGACATCCTAAGGTTAAAGTACCCTAGGGCAGTGATGGCGAACCCATTGGTGACCAAGTGCCCAAACTACAACCAAAATCCACATACCGTATATACCCGAGTATAAGCCGACCCGAGTATAAGCCGAGGCCCCTAATTTTACCACAAAATACTGGGAAAACCTATTGACTCGAGTATAAGCCGAGGGTGGGAAATGCATTGGTCACAGCCACCCCAGTATATAGCCTGCCAGACCCTGCCCCAGTGTATATAGCCTGCCAGACCCTGCCCCAGTGTATATAGCCTGCCAGACCCTGCCCCAGTGTATATAGCCTGCCAGACCCTGCCCCAGTGTATATAGCCTGCCAGACCCTGCCCCAGTGTATATAGCCTGCCAGAGGCCAACCCTGCCCCAGTGTATACCCTGCCAGACCCTGCCCCAGTGTATATAGCCTGCGCCGCCTGCTGGACAGATCGCACAAAGATAACAGGGGTCACCGGAAAGGTGAGTTTTAGATATATTATTTTTTTGACTCGAGTATAAGCCAGTTTGGGTTTTCAGCAAGCACATTTTTTGTGCTGAAAACTAGGCTTATACTCGAGTATATAAGGATTTTCCCGGAAGGGCCAACGTGGCATTTTAGGCGTAACTTATTGTTATCTGTTCATCACATCTTCAATCATATCAACCCCCTGAGACACCAATACAGTTGAAAGAGGAGGGCAAATTCAGCCTCTCGTTTGTAACTTCTCTCTAGGTGTCTCTCTGCAGAGTAGATGGTGGGTCCAGCAGAGGACTTCCAAGATATTGCAGTTCTGTCCACACCTCACTTTTCCCGCAGTTTCAAACAGCCAATGAAGTGTAAAATAGTGCTAAGAGCAGTTGCCTGGGACTGCAGGAAGATTTAGTGGATATTGTCCTGTTTGGAGAACTTTGCCCTGGGGTGATGGTCTGAGTGCCCACAGAAATTGCTCCGAGTGCCACCCGTTTGCCACCACTGCCCTAGGGGGTCTTAAAAATAGTAAAAAAAACAAACTAAAAATAACCCCCACCCTTTGCCTAGAAGTCATATAAAAGTAAATAAACTGTAAAAATCATACCCATGTTAGGTATAGCCGCATCACAAAATGTCTGATCTATCAAAATAAAAGTTATTTCCGGCTGCTTATTGCAGCAAACTCCCACGGTAACGCCTCACCGCCTTACTTTCGGCCCATTTGTTACAGTGCCAGTGGCGCATTGTGATAAATAAGTAAAATCTCCATACATGGTAGGATTAATCAGACACCATAGGGTTAAAGTACCCTAAGGGGGTCTGAGAAATAGTTTAAAAAACCCATAAAAGTAACCTAACTAACCCCCCCACCCCCCCCCCCCCCCCCCAGCCCTAGAAGTGATATGTAAGTAAATAAACATTCAAATATTAATCATGTTAGGTATAGCCGCACTCCAAAATGTCGCGTCTATCAAAATATAATAACAGTTATTCCCGGTGTTTAACCCCGTAACGAAAAATAGCGCCCAAATGTCCTAAATACCACTTTTTTGCTATTTTGCAACATATTTAAAGTGATCAAAAGGCTGCACAGTCCTCAAAATGGTGGCAATTAAAACGTCATCTCACAAAAAATGACATGTCACATAGCTCTGTACACTGAAGTATGAAAAAGTTATTAGCGCCAGAAGATGGCGAAATGGAGGTTTTGTTTTTTTTTAAATGTACTAAAACAAATGTAGATTTAATATCCTCGTCATCGTACGGACCCAAAGAATAAAGGAGACATGTCATTTGGGGCGCACAGTGTAAGCTGTAAAAACCAAACCCACAAGAGAATGGAGCAAATGCATTTTTTTTTACCAATTTTGCTGCATTTGGAATTTTTTTCCTGCTTCCTAGTACACGGCATTGAAAATTAAGATGACAGATAACAAGCCCTCACGCAGCGCATTACATGGAAAAATAAAAAAAAAATTGTTGATTTTTTTATGTGGGGAATCAAAAATGGGGTTACGGAAGTGCACTTGTAAGAGCACCAAATACTGCAATGATGGAGAAATTGGGGACCATTGGAACCACATATATTGTCCTACTACAGTGTGATTTTACACATCATCTATTACAATGTGGCACTGACACATTTTTTGAAACTACACAGAGTCGGGTCCTACAAAGACCCCAGGATATCATGGCGTTTATCAGATCGTCGTTCCCCCAAGACGCCACAGGGAGCAACGATCTCAATCAAGATGGCGGGGCTCACTCTTCGCCAGATTTTAACTGCTTCTGGCAGTAATCAAAGGGTAACTAGCACCGATTGTGGGTGTTAGAAGTGTTGCATTTGTTGCACTTTAAGCAAACACCCACCTCGTGTGGGGAGGGCTTAGCGACATGTGACAGACAGATATTTTGGTAAAGGGTTAAAGGTATCATTTTTTTTTACTTATTTTCAGCTTTTATCAGCTTTTCTTTTCTTTTTTATTTGGGACACCAGGTAGCCGGAAGCACATTATGTGTTCCCTACTGTTTTTAGATATAGGTATCATATATCAGTGATTTCATGATGACTGATTGTGGGCTCCTTCGGGAGTAACGGGGGAACAATACAGAGTATTGTAAACAGGCTAGGTTCCTAAATGCTCCAGCTCTGTCCCTCACCCAATAGAACGTCATATGACCGGAGCATGCACAGAGTAACCGAGCTTCGGTTACATTACCTTGTTTCAGGGCCATGACTGCAGCAGTGAAGGCACTACAAGAGACTGCAGCTTGTGGCTCCTTCAAAAAAAGAATAAAAATGTAATGCGGTTTTATACACATGACACTTTTTCTTGAAGAAGAATAACTGCCTGTACAAGCGTCTGACGCTTGTACAGGCATTTATGCAACAACAAGAAGCAGCTCTACTCTGTCGTGTCTGTCCTGTCTACAGTGTGCCCATTATGTTCCCACATGCAGGGTCGTAACTAGTAGAGGCTGGGCCCCAGACTTCTGAATGGGGCCCACCTTCACTAGGCAGTCTTCTTATCCCAGGGCGCGTGAGGGCACATATCTGTCCCAGTAATTGCAGACCACATGGGGAAGTAGACAGCAGGAAGGTAGAAATGAGAAATTCCTAGTTCTATTCTCTCGACATTTCTCATCTGAGTTCCCAACTGTGCAGCATAATATGTATATAATGCTTATTTGCTATTCTTTTGTGTGTCAGGTCGGATGTCGGGGCCCCCTGAAAGTGCGGACCCCATAGCAGTCGCTACGGAGGCTACCACTGTCATTATGCCCCTGCCCACACACAGTGCACCTTCCCCCCGCAGGTGCTTAGGAGGATCAGAACAGCAGTTTGATAAAGGAAAAACTATGAATGTCTGTGTTTGCTCTGTCTCCTCTGTGCACTGTCCTGTAAAGATGGGAGTGATGGCATCTGCTCACTTATCCATCTCAGCAAGTAGTGTGTGTAGTAGGCATAAGGCTACATTCATACATCCCTCATACACTTCTATGGGCTCATGGCCCTGTACGGGAGCGGTACGGTGCAGCGCATGTGCCGCACCGTACTGCTCCGTAGCCTGTAGAAAGATAGGACATGTCCTATCTTTATACGTAATAAGGCGCTGTGCGCTGTACATTCCAATGGAGAGGGGCAAGGGTGAGCTGCGCCGATGTATGCCCACTGTACTACGGCCTAAGGCTAAGGCTGTAATAGATTATAGGTCTATCTCTGTAACAGTGCAAAGGTGTATATGTGTTTAATAATCTTGGTAACTTTAATGAATGTTAATTATGGATGTGAGGATGTAAAGGTGACCTTAACTTTATCTGTCCGGTCAGGGCCACATCTGTGTTGTACAATCTGGAAAGTGAGAGAAGCTGCTCTGGCCTCTGTGCCCTTAGCTGATGTCACAACCTGGAAGTGCCCACCAACTTGAGGAGAAGCTGGAAATTATTTTATGGGCACACAACCCATTTGTAATACAAATCATAACACAATCTAATGAAGGTCTAAAACTCTTAACACATTTGGCATAAAACCTTTTTGGCCTTTGGCATCACACAATTTCACATGCCAACCATTGTGGTCTGTATTCCGAACATCATAATGAAATGTGATGGAAGGAGCCCCTTCTTCCCTGATTAATCGCAGCTCTGAACTGTAATCATAGTTCTAGGGGGGGGGGGGGAGAAGGGACTCCTTGTATCAGAGTCCTGTTCTTTGAATTGAACGTTTTCTTGCGCATGATCCGTTTTTCATGTGTTGACCATGGTCACTGCAGCAGTATATTAAGCTGCATATCTCTAGCCCCTTACGCTACCAAACTGATTATTGTATCCCATAATACTACTCAAAATGGTAGCATTGGCATTGGATGATTTACTTCCCACTTTGGGGAAGGGTACAAAGTGGTTTATTTCATTGTTCTGGGTGGTATAAATGATACATCAGCAATTTCCAACATGGGGTTAAACACACATTGGAGTAACAATACGTGATATAATTTTAGTGAATTAATAATAATGGTTGCAATATTTTGGAAATATTTATTCTTCATATTAAATGTTTGCCAAAAGTTTCCAAAGAAAAAAACGCTGTCCAGAGATCCCGACGCGGCGGATAAATCTCCTCTTCCTAACATCTGCTTTGTGGAAGGTGTTAGGAATTCATATGGAGCGCTCACCTTTCTTTTGCTCTGAAAGAGTTAAGTCATCGCTGTCTCAAACACTCCGTCATCCACCAGGCTGAGAAATGCCAAGGTCTTTTTGACATCTGCTCTCGGATTGATACCGCAGGCTTTGCGGGTAACAGCTGAAAAGGCCCCACAGGTGCCATATAAAGAGGTGACCATGTTGTCATATTTCATTGCGGCATCCTTCTGCAACGCCATAATTACCTAATTAGGTTGTTAATTAGGAAATTAGCATTTTGCCGTATTGATAGAAGGCGGCATGCAAGCTGGGCGCGTTTGTCTACTTTAATTTAGGATTTGTGTGTCTATCATACGTTCGCTCTAACTTGAGCCATGGGAAAGAAGAGACAACGTGGACTGGATCGTGAATGAGTAAGATGGGGGGAGTAAAAATGAGGCTCCAAAACTGGCCGGCACAACTATTACATCTGACAAGTGCTTGGTTTTGTGTTTCGAAAAACAGTACAGGCAGTCCCCGGGTTACGTACAAGATAGGTTTGTATGTAAATCGGAACCATATACAGGCAGTCCCCGGGTTACATACAAGATAGGGTCTGTAGGTCTGTTCTTAAGTTGAATTTGTATGTAAGTTGGAACTGTATATTTTGTCATTGTAATCCCAGCCAGAACTTTTTTGGTCTCTGTGACAATTGGATTTTAAAAATGTTGGGTTGTCATAAGAATCAGGAATAACAATAAATCTTCATTACAGACGCCTGTGATAACTGTTACAGCTGATCATTGTAGCCTAGGACTAAAGTACAATAAATTACCAATAGCCAGTGGTCCGTTTGTAACTAGGGGTCGTATGTAAGTCGAGTGTTCTTAAGTAGGGGACCGCCTGTACTTTGTAATTGTAGCCCCAGTCAAATTTATTTTGGTCTCTGTGATAATTGGATTTTAAAAATGTTGGGTTGTCATAAGAACCAGGATTAACAATAAAGCTACAGACTCCTGTGATAACTGTTACAGCTGTTTATTGTAGCCTAGGACTAAAGTACAATAAATTACCAACATCCAGAGCTCTGTTTGTAAGTCTGTAAGTCGGGTGTTCTTAAGTAGGGGACTGGCTGTACTTTAAAGTGTACATTTGGTTTACAGAGGTTTTTTTTGCAGATATCTCTGATACGTGGAAAACTCGCCATAATTTGCATAGTAATTCTTAGCAGATTCCATGTGGGTTTTAACCCTTGTACATTAAGGAATCCATCACATCCATGGTTTATGTATGGAAAATGAGCATTTACATTACATACATTAAATGAAATCCACCATCAAAATCCATCATGATAAACCAGGGACATTACCCTAGTCACGGTGCCTGGATCTATGAGTAATCTTCTTATATTTGTTATCCATGGCCTCCTTCCTTCTAAAATCAACTTTTAAAATTATGCAAATGAGATCGCTGCTTGCTGTCATTATATAGGAAGCTTCATTATTTACTTCCTGTGGATGAAAACTGGTCCCTGTCATGTGATGTTACACAGGGGCATGGCTCGTTATATCACACAGCTCTTATTACTATTGGGCATTTAAGTAGCTGTGCACCTGTGTAACATCACATGACCAGGGATCGGTGTGTATCGCCTGGTAGTAAACAATGAAGCTTCTGAATGACAGGAAGCAGAGATCTAGAAAACCATACAGGAAGTAAACAAAATATATTTTATGACGTTGCCTGTGTAGTGAAAAATTAATTATTTGCTGTAAGTGGAGAACCCCTCTAAGTAACTTTGACACAATATGTAGCAGGTGATTACTGTATCCTTCCTGCAGATATAAACCTCCAGTTGTATCTCTTTTGTAGGAATCATCTGTAATGGATTACTGGATAGGCTGGTGAGGAGCCCATGCACCATCAGAGGAGACGATGGCCTTTCTGGACAATCCCTTGATCATCTTGGCTCATATCCGCCAGTCCCATGTTACTAGTGATGACACGGGGATGTGTGAGATGGTCCTTATTGACCATGACGTGGACTTGGAAAAACTTTACCCATCTTCAGTGTCTGGAGAGCCTGTAACACAGGCACAAGGGAATGGAGAAACTCAAGGCTACGTGTACTCTCAGTCTGTGGATATAACATCCAGCTGGGATTTCGGTATAAGAAGGAGATCAAACACAGGTAAAAACTGAAAAGTCTCTGAATGCTCACAATAAAAAAATACTCGATATTAACTTATCGTCAATAAATTAGTTAAGTTTAGACACTTTTCTCACCACCTGATGGTTGATTTATCTCACAATTTTACATTTTATTTTATTTCTATATGCCAAAAGCCATATCCTGTGTGTGATGAAGTCCATAAAGTGTCCAAATAGATCATAAATGTTATTTATTTAACTTTTTTTTTAAGTTCAATTCTGACTTATTAATTGGTTTTCATACTATATTATTTATACATATTCTTTTATTTTTCCAACATCCTTTGTGTTGGATGTTGGTGACTATTTGAGGCTCCCGCCTATATGGCATTAGTAGAAATAAATGGCAGTGATTCTTATTAACCCTTGATATAATTTTACTAGAGAGTCACAAAGTTGTAGCAAGACATTTAAAAGGGTTCCTAAATACATTGATGGTTGACTTTTATTGAAGATCAGAAAGCCTGTAGTCACAATAGTTAAGGACTAGGCTTTGATCTCAAACACAACAGAAAGGTTTTACTATGTTCTCAGATTTTAGTTGTTGACTTCAGGGGACAGTTTTGTTGTTTGCAGGATTTTTTTTATTGCGGCTTTTATCCATTATTTGGCTACTTTCTTTCAGAGACTGCACCACACCTATGGGTTGTGTCTGGTGTGGCTGATTCACTTCATTAAAGTGAATGGTACTTAGCTGCAACACTCCAGGTACAAGAGCAACTCTAATGCAGGGGGGAACGTACCTCGACCCGATCTCATTAGCGTTTCCAGTGAAACGCAAGCGACTGCTTACCGGTCACATGCATTTTACTACAAGCGTGTTCAGGTTGAGGGACCCTGGGCTAGCGCAGTGCTAGTGGTACGTGTGACCATAACCTTTAAACTATTGACAGACATGTCTCTTCTTTTGTAAAAAAGTGCCCATGTTTTTTTATCCCATTATAAGGACACAGTCTTTTTCATTTTTACGGCTACATTTTTTTAATCCCTGCCAACCTTTGGGCGTATTTTTTTGGTTTTTTTGTGGGGGGGGGGGGTTGTTTTGGTTTTTTTTTTTTGTTTCTGCACAGACATATAAGGCTTGTTTTCTTTAAAACAAATTCTACTTCATAGTGACAGTATTCAATAGTCTGTTAGAGGACATTTACCACCAGGATGAAGGATTGTAAACCAAGCACACTGTTATACTAGTGTGTGTCCCCTTCCTTTATTTAAAAAAAAAGTGGATTCTGCCAGAGGGGGCACACACCGAAATGTAAGTGTGCTTTACAATCCTTGATCCTGGTGGTAGATGTTCTTTAGGTACTGAGAAGCTGGAAAAATATCCAAATTTAGTGAAATTAACAAAATAAAAAAGCAGTTGAGCCATTTTTAGATTTGAACTCTAACGGCTTTGGGTGCTTTTTCTTGTCCCTAAAATGTTGCATGTCTGTAATTGCACAAATTTCTGCTTCAAATGAATGTCCTCAATTGTGCCTTTTTTGTCAAAAATGGAGCAGTTATGGGCATCCATATTTTTAGGTTGACACCTCCCTTTTATTCTTTGGGTTAGTACGAGAAGGGATGTAGCAAATTTTATATACCGTATATACTCGAGTATAAGCCAAGGTACCTAATTTTACCACAAAAAAATGGGAAAGCCTATTGACTCGAGTATAAGCCTAGGTTGGGAAATGCATTGCCAGCCCATGCCCCTTAGTATATAGCTGTCTAGCCCATGCCCAAAGTATATAGCCTGCCTCCTGCTCCTAGTATATTGACAGCCCATGCCCCCAGCACCGTGCTCGGCAATCTTCGTCAGCTCCAAAGAGACGAATGGAGCAGAACGGTCATGCGGGCCATCTGCTCCATTACTCTCTGGGAACGATGAGGGGCCGACTGAGGTACCATCTGATCTGTGGGGGTCTCATCACTTGGTTCGTGGGACAACCCCTTTAAGAATTTATCGGAAAGTTCTTTACATAAGAACATTCTATTAAGTAGAATTTTTTAAATTTTAAATACACATCTATAAAATATTTATGCTTTATAGCCACTGCAATGAATGGAAGCTAAGGCCAGTTTGTATCTCTATTATCTCATCATATCCCCTGGAAATCATATGTGACTTTCCGTGCACCAAGAAGACGTTTTTTTTTTTTTTTTTACAAATATAGTATATATTTTTAGGGAATATATTTACTAGGTTTACTTTCACTTAATTTCACATTTTATGTACTGTATCATGTAAAATCTATTTCCCATTCTTTTCAATGCAGCGCTGCTACTTTGTAAGTGGATCCCATTGTGGAACCTCGCATATACACTCACCGGCCACTTTATTAGGTACACCTGTCCAACTGTTCCCACTGCTCGGTCAACACTTAATGTCTAAATTCTAATCATCCAATCACACATGGCGGCAACTCAGTGCTTTAGGCATGTAACATGGTCACGACAATCTGCCTGGCAGTCAAAAAATCAAAAACCGGCATCAAAGTAAAATGGGGAAAAGTGATTTGGTGCCTTTGAACTTGGGCATTGGTTTTTGGTGCCAGAAGGGGGCTGTCCTGAGATCTCAGAAAACTGGCCTGTATAAACTGACTGGGATTTTTCAGCAAAACCATCTCCTAAGGTTTAACAGAGAATGGCCTAAATATAAAAACCTCTAGTGAGTGGCAGTTCTTCTGGTGGGAGGAAATGGCACTTGTTGATGCCAGATGTCAGAGGAAATGGGCAGACTGGGTCGAGCTGGATATAAGTCAACATGACTCAAATCGTCACCCCCCCTTACACAAGTAGGCATAAGAGCATCTCTGAATGCACAGTAACGTCCAACTTTGAGGAAGAATGGGCTCATCAGCAGAAGAAACCACCGCCGGGCCACTCATTTCATTCAGCTAGAACAGGAACCTGAGGCTAACAATTTGGCACAAGCTCAGCTCATCGAAATTGGACAGTAGAAGAAAGGGAAAAACGTTGCTGGTCTGGCGAGTCGCGATTTCTGCTGGCGACAATTTCGATGGTAGGGTCAGAATTTGGGCTTCAACAACAAGAATACAGGATCCCTCCTGCCTTGTAATCAGCGGGTCAGCTGGTGGTGGTGTGTGTCATGTGTGGGAATATTTTCCTTCTTGGCACCTCTTTGGCCCTTAAGTACCAATTGAGCACATCGTTGGCAACGAACGCCACAGCCTAACCTGAGTATTGTTGCTGACCATGTCCAATACCCTTTAATGATCACAATTACCCTGTAACAACACTCTGATGGCTCTTTCATCAGCAGATAATATGCGCCACTGTTCAATTTTTTTGATCACGCAAGAAACCCACACGGCGGTAATTCTGTACGTGTGAAAGGGAGTGGTATGGTTGTAGCAAATTTTATATACCGTATATACGTCGAGTTATATAAGCAAGGACATAATTTTACCACAAAAAATGGGAACGGCTATTTGTGACTCGAGTATAAGGCCTAGGGTGGGAAAGTGCAAGGTGGTGAAAGAAGAGTCCGTATGAAAGAGTGATATTAGAAACAATTTCAAGATTGAGGATTGTCCATAATGTTTGATTCTGCCCCTTGTAATAGCTGGTCTAGCCTATGCCCAAAGTTATATGCCTGCATACTTTGGACTCCTTTATATTGAAACGAGCCCATTGCCCCGAGCATCTCGCGTTGCTACGGGAAATCTATCGGTCAGCTCCAAAGTAGACGTAATGAGAGGGGCTGATATCCTAAGGGTCATTGCGGGACAATCATGATCAAGACTATCTGGGGACGAAGTGACACGGAGGCACGCCCTTTGGTAACACCGATCTGGAGTCCATGGTACCATATGATCGTGTGGGTTGGTCTGCATCTACCTTGGGTCGTGGTGACAATTACCATCACTGCCCTTTTAAAATTTTATCGGGAAAGTTCTTTACCTAAAACATTCTTATTAAGTAGAATTTTTTTAAATATTTGATATAACAGCATCATAAAAATATTCTATTAGCTTTATTAGCTCAATGCAATGAATGGAAGCTAAGGCTGTTGTATATCTCTATGTAGTACCTCAATCATATCCCCCTGTGAAAATCATAATTTGACTTTCCGGCTTCCCAAGAAGGACGTTTTTTTTTTTGTTTTTTTACAAATATGTATATATTTTAGGGTTAATTTTAATAGTTCTTATTACGTAAGTTCTACTAGTCTTTCACTTAAATTTCACATTTTATATTACTGTATCATGTAAAATTATTTCCCCATTCCTTTTCAAGCAGGCTGCTGCTACTTATGTGAATGGATCCTATGTGGAACCTCGCAATTATAACTACCCCGGCCACTTATTAGGTGTTATACACCCTGTCCAACCGGCTCGCTCAATCACTTTAACAGTTTTCTCATATCATTGTCCAACACACCATTGGCGCCTGGCCCACTTACGTGTCCATCTTAGTGACCATGTTAGACGATCTGGTGCCACAGCATACACTCTTGCAAGTTCGCAAACCGAGCCATCATACAGTAGGGGACAGACAGAGAAAGAAAGGTGGATTCAGTGTTTGCCACTTCTAATTGAACGTAGGACAGTGGAGTGTTGGTTGCCAGAAGGGTGGTCTGAGATCCAGAAACGGTGATGATAATATGGATTTGTCATGCAAAACCATCTCTTGGGTTTACAGAGATATGGTCCGAAGTAAGAAATGGAAAATTAAGAAACATTAGTGTGTAGATAGGGCAGGTTGTCTGTGGAGCGGAGGGGAAGGAAATGGACTTGTTGATTGACAGAGGTCAGGAGGAAGAATGGGCGACCAGAACTGGTATCGAGTGATGTAGAAAAGAGGCAACTAGTGAATCAAATCGCAACCCGTTAACAGAACCAACCAAGGTAAGGCAGCGAAGAGCGAAAAACTTCTCTGAATAGTGACCACTTAGGTACGTTTGCCAACTTGGAGGGGGATAGGGATCGTCAAGCCCGTCATGCATGTAAGACAGCACGACGGGTTTGTACAACTCCTGTGACAAGTCTAAAAGACCGGAGGAGAACTGAGGCTACAATTTGCACAAGCCATCTCATCGAAATGTGACAGTTTTGAGAAGAATGGAAAAACGTTGCCTGGTTGACTTGAGTATGCTCGATGTGTTCTGCGACATTCGGATGATTTTAAAGAGTATCACAGTGGACATTGTTTGTTGCGTTCAACAACATGAAAGCATGGAATCCAGCCTGCCTTGTTATCAGAGGTGGTGTTCAGGCTGGTGTGGTGGGTTTAGGGGTCAATGGTCAGGATGTGGGGAATATTTTCTTGGCACTCTTGAGGCCACCTTGCTTCAGCTACTGCCAAATTGCTAGCCATGTTACGTGCAACCCACACGCCCACTATCTGAGTAGTTGCTTTTGGTAAACCATGTACATCCAGTATAGAGCACAAGTAGCTCGTGGCATAAACGATTGATGGCATACTGTTAGTAGCAGTGAATGCGGCCATGCATTAACAGCTGGAATAATTCAGAGCTGGTTTTTTGAACATGACCAATAAGAGGGCCTGTACTCAAATGTCCTCCACAGTCACCAGATCTCAATCCAATAGAGCATCTTTGGGATGTGGTGGAACGGGGGGAGATTCGCATCATGGATGTGCAGCCGACAAATCTGCGGCAACCTGTGTGATGCCATCATGTCAATATGGACCAAATCTCTGAGGAGCTTCCAGCACCTTGTTGGGAATCATTATGCCACAGAAGAATTGAGGTAGTTTTGAGGCCAAAAGGGTGGGGTCCAACCCGTTACTAGCATGGTGTACCTAATAAAGTGGCCGGTGAGTGTAAATGTAAAGCAACTTAAAATCTCAATTGGAATTCCTGATATATAAAATTTGACAAAAAAAGTGATGCATTGAATTCCATCACACAATACGGCCCTTATGTTATCCATAGCTGATAATCGCTACTTTTCTCATGTCGATGTGGTGTATTTCATCACGGTCTGTCAGTGATGATCAGACAGAGTGTATACGGTAGATCCATACAATTTCGGCAAAGAAAATGGTAAAGCCATCTTGTGAATTCCAGGAAGGATAATGGAGGAGTGACAAAATATAGTGTGGTATATCATGGTGGGATTTAGATATTTTAAACAACGAGCCACTTGCGGGCGAAGAGGCCAAGGCCTTCTTAGATTAATAGCGGGATTTGGTTTCTACTTAGTAAATAATTTTTAATTTATGATGTACAAAATAATATTGATGACTCTTTTGTCCATTTGATAGTATCCTATAAATCTATCCCTATTTAATGGAGGATGATTAATTATCCTGCTTCACCCCTTATGCTCTGTGTCGCGATAAGCGGCGTCCATCCAGGGCTTGTTTTTAGGGCAGTACCTCTTAATGTTCTAATTCAGAGCAGCATCTCCTTATTTCATTCTGCATCTTTAAGGCAAACATATAAAATAAAAATATCTTCCTTGGTATCCTGCTTCCCCTACACATTTGACAAATGTTGCCGCGGATACAAATCACCTCCTTTATTACCTATAAACCGTTCCGTCCTACCATAGAAAAACGCTGCTAATTTATATAGCCCTGACATTTTATAATTTTTCCTGATTTTCCAGATAAAGGATTTTACATTTAAAACTTTAATAGTTTGAGCCTGAGTTCATTTATCTTTAATTTTTGAAACGGGGGCACGTAATTCATCCGGGTAATTTTATGCGCACTCTGTAACATTCGCGGGACTTCATTTGTACATTAAAATTCCTTTAAGACCGTTATTAATGATTTATATAACGAACTGTCCTATTAATCACGCAAGTTTTCACATTTTACGATTCCCTTCTATGTTAATACTATCTTTATGGTCTGTATTAATGTTTTATGTCCCCTAATTTCAATTATAAATCAAGAACATTTTCCTGTTTTTGTTGGTATTTTCTGAACTTTGTGTCAGCTTTAAAAAATTTTATGCCTTCTCCTCTTGCCTTTCCGAAATGCACCCCTCCCTCCCCTCCGTCCCCTCTACCCCATCCTTCTATACATGCATTATGAAATATTCATGAAAGTGAAATTAATTGTGATCCCTTCTACGGGGAAAGTTTCATTGACAAAGTAATTTTTTTTGCCTTTTCTTGTTCTGTTTTTGTAGCTCAGAAACTGGAGCGTCTTCGGAAGGAGAGACAGAACCAGATCAAATGCAAGAATGTACAGTGGAAAGATCGGAACACAAGCCATTCAGGTAACATCTTCTCGTCTTTGTCTTTTCCGAATTTGTCTTTAAAGTCCACAAGTGTTAGAACTGTGAATGAGATAAAGAGCCTACGTTAGGATAGGATGAATAGTGAACAAAATAATAATCATATCTGCTATCAATAATGCAACTATGATTAATAATAGAATAAAGACTACAGGTACTAATTAAATAAATAAGATATTAAATAAACAAGTATATAATAGACTATATTAATAAAATTAATAAAAGCTATAAAACTGCAGAATGTAAATAAAAATACAATAAAATACAGGCGTTCCCCAACTTAAGGACACCAGACTTACACATGACCCCTAGTTACAGACAGACCTCTCTGGCCACTGTGACCTCTGGTGACCTTTCTGGATGCTGCTTTAGTCCCAGACTGCAATGATCAGCTCTAAGGAGTCTGTAATGAGTTGTATTGACAATCCTTGTTCCCATGGCAGCACAAAGTTTTGAAAATCTTAGTGTTATAGGCACCAAAAAACAAATTTATACAAAATTACAAAATATACTCTTCCGACTTATATATAAATTAAACTAAAGTACAAACCTAAAGAACCAATCTTGTACGTAATTCGGGGACTGTCTGTACATCATAATAATATTTTGTCTACCTTCATGTGTCATCTTATACTTTTGTCGTTGTCCCCTCCCCCTCGTCATCAACATCTTCTTTTTCTGTTGTCATCTTTCTTCTTGTTTGTTACATATTATAATTATATAACGAATGCAAAGGAATTAAACACTTTTCAATAAGTTGGGTTGAGCCTCTATTCTCAAGACCATCTGTTTCTGATAAAAATAGGTGACAACTAAAATGATTCAAAGTACATCTCCTATAGAAATGGTCACCATTCTTTTGCATAGTTATGTAGCGATATGAGACAGGGTATTTTATAACAATATAATTAGGTGGATATCCCATCCAGGATGGATGACTATGCAATACAGCGGCCATATTGGTTGTCACTCAACTGCATACTGTAAAGAAATGTCTGGATCTTTTATGCGATGGACACACAGTACGGTTACCTGAACATATCTTAGCGTGGGCCATGGACCTAACACACTGTAGGCCACAACCTTTAGTTGTGTCTAAAAAGCAGCCATCTATCTCTCAGCTATTTGTTTTGCCATGTTGCATTGTTTGGCTTGGTTTCAACATCACAGCTCCTTAAATCTTGTTCCCATGTCTTAAGATATTTGTAAAGAAAAGAATGCAGAACCTTTTTAGAAGGAACCTGTCACCAGGGACCTCATTTTCACTAAAGACTGATTGTAAAAGCCCATGACACCTGCAGTGCAAAAAATCCCTCTCTGCCTTTTCTAAGCATTTGCATTACAATATAATTGTATGTTATAACTTACCTTGCATTCTGACATAATCCTGGGGTAGTCACAGGGGCTGGACTTTGGTTTGGATGCATTTCAAAAAACATGTGATTTGTCTGAGCTGCAGGCTGCCTCCATGTTTGTGCACCTGAACAGCTGATGTCAGGCTGTGACCTCTTAGAAGGAGCAGGAGGAGGAGCTGTACAGGAGCACAATGGTGGGGGGCCAAGCTCTGAGGAGGGAGTAACACAGACAAGTCACATGTTGTTTTTTGAAATGCACCCAAACCAAAGCCCAGCCCCTGTGACTACCCCAGGATTTTGTCTGGGTGCAAGAGTAAGTTATAATACCCAATTATATTGTAATGCAAATGCTTAGAAAAGGCAGATTTGCTCTGCAGGTGTCATAAGCTTCTGCACCCTATCTTTAGTGAAAATGAGGTCCCTGGTGACAGGTTCCCTTTAACCCCTTCCCGACGCGCCGGATCCCGGTGCATGGAGAGGGCTCGCGGGCCGAGCCCTCTCCATAGCCGGTAAGTCTTTGCTGCATATTGCAGCAAAGGCTTACCGGTAACACCCGCGATCGGTGCTAGCACCCATCGCGGGTGTTTTCTCCGCGATCACCGCCGGCAATGCTGCCGGCGGCTTCAAAGAGATGGCGCCGCATGGGCGCCGCCATCTTGTCGTGGATCGCTGCTCCCCGATGACGTCACGGGGAGCGGCGATCCGTCGCCATGGTAACCTCGGGTGTTCCGAACACCCGAGGCTACTTCGTTTTAACCCATAGCAGTTGGACAGGTGTACCTAATAAAGTGGCCGGTGAGTGTATATTTACAGGGGTTAATGTAAAATGGAGGAGCAATTTAGAAGCTGTAATTTTTTTTTCTTAGACAATGCATTAATTTAGCCAAAAATGTAAACATTTTCAAATGATTAAATGACTAAAAGCTCCACAAAGTTTTATACTTACCGTAATTTCTCCAGAGTATGCATACCATATATGCTGGAGTATAAGCTGAGTATTTCAGCATAAAAAATGTGCTGACAAACCCTTATTGGACTTGTACTCGAGTCAATGAAAGAAAAAACTCTTTACTCGTCTTTTCGACGCTCCCCGAAGATCCTCTTCTGTCTTCAGTTCCAGCTCTGTATTCGGCTGTGTGTTCCCGTTTCACACACCATGACATCAGCTGCTTGCCAAGATCATAGTGTGTGCGACGCCATCGGTACACACTATGATGTCAGCAAGCAGCTGATGTCATGTTGTATGCGATGGGACCGCGCAGGGAGCCCAAGACGGAGCTGGGGCTGAAGACAGAACAGCACCTGTAGGGGGCGTTGGAAAGGTGTGTACAGAGGGTTTTTTTAAGGCTGGGCAGCGGGCTGCTGACTATATACGGGGGGGGGGGGTACAGGCACTGGCTATATACTTATAACAAGAATGAAGATTGATCAACAGCTCACCTCCATCCAGATTCGTGCTCTGGAGTATGTCCGGACTCAGACAATTGCACAAATGCACAGAAAAGTGTAGTTTACTCCGGCACCAAAAAGTTTTCAATTTAAATTCCTTTTATTTTCTCCGAAATCCAAATTTTACATGATAAAAGCAAGCATCTAATATTGCATCACCATGTATTTTTCGTAGGATACAGGCCTATGCGTTTCAGGTGTAGCATACACCCTTAGTCATGGCATTTTAAGGTGTAACTGGAAATCATGGCTAGGAATGTCCCTCTGGGTTATAAGTAGATATTGAATAGGTGGTCTCATGTTAAAAGTTGTGGTATATTGCTAGCACATGTCCTCACCTGACATCTGGGACCCATATCAGTTGTGAGAACTAAAGATACGGCAATGTTGTTGGAAGTTTTCCTTGCACGGCCAAGCTGCCCGCCATCCAGCTGTGCAATATGCTGCAGACATGCTGCTGCATTCACTTGAGACATTCTGCAATTCCCTGGACATTTAAGTGTTTCGGGCTCCACTATGCAAGAAAACCGGCTCAATATTTCCTCATCGGTCACAGGATCAATGTGGATCTCCCTGGGTTATATAGAGATGACCTATGCTTATGGTTAGAGAACACCTTTAAACGAAATCTACATTCAAAATCCAGCATGATATACCAGGGCCGCTTACTCAAATATCCAGGCACTGTGACTGTAGTAATCTTATATTTGTTATCCATGGCTTCCTTCTTTCTAAAAATCAACTTTTAAAATTATGCTAATGAGTGCCCCTCCATGCTGCTCCCTCAGCACTTTCCCCTTATAGCAGAGGAAGTTTTAATACAAGGGTGGAGGAGGAAGTTCTCCTGCTCTGTGTAACATCCTGAGAAGTTACAGCATGGAGGGGTTCGGGTAACTCCCCCAGAGCCCTTATGGCTCATTAACCTTAATTTTAAAAGTTGATTTTAGAAGGAAGGAGACCATGGATGACAAATATAAGAAGATATGCCTGGATCTCTGAGTAATTCCCTGGTTTATCATGATGGATTTCGATGGTAGATTTCCTTTTAAGAAGCGGCGGGGGATATCTTTCCCCTGATAGGAGGGTTTGAACCATTTATCTGTTTTACTATTTGTGTTTAATAGTTTGCATGTGGATATATCCCAGGAGCGGCATGTAAATGGTTAACGTACAATGCAGAACTTTTTGTCTTTACATTCACCAAGTCTATCGCATCTAGTGACCCTCATGACTAAAATAGTTTGAAGTTTTCCAGCAATTCCCTAGGTTTTGCTGCCTGACGGATGCTAAGGGTTAATCCGGTCCCACGTTTCAGGGGACCCTGGTAAGACCCAGCCGGTTGATCAGCTCAGACATCGCCATGCCTGTGAGCGGGGTCTATGGCATAATTCATGAGCGCTAATTACTCAGCTGTTAATTTTCATAAGTGTTGATTGTAGCAGTTCCTTAAATTAAGACTCCTTTTAAAGCGCACCTTGGGAAATATTTTATCAGGGCCCGGAGTGCAAATGAATATGAATATGGCTCCAATTAACACTCGCTGGTTAATGGCTTTTAGCAGCATTTTGGGATGTGCAGTCCTTAAATACCATTTTTTTTTTTTGCCTGCTGCTCTTACATTGAGCGCCATTCAGATAATTAGGGATACGCGGAGCCATTTAGGAGACTTGAATGAGACGTTGTTATTATCGCCGCAGTCTCTACTGCTCTTTGTAGCCATTGTTACCCCCTTCTCATAATCTTCATTAAATTTATAAGTGACAGGCCCTTCTAAAAAAAAAAAAAAAAAAAAAAAAAAAAAATAGGTTTAACACTTTGAGGGGTCACTTAAATACAGGGGGTGGGATCTAGATTGTGGGATCTGTATCTATTAGCTATGTGATTTGTCCTGGGTGTCGCCCCGCAGTACTTCACTCGTGGCCTTTCCACATTTCTTTAGTTTATATTTAAAGGGGTTTTCTTGGTAGACACCCATGACGACCTATCCTTAAAGGGGTTTTACCAGGCACTAAAGTTAGGCCTTATCCATGGGATAGGGTCTAACTTGCTGATCAGTGGGGGTCTCGGTGCTGAGATCACGAAAACAAAGGGTCTGATGGGGTTCCACCTACCTCTGTTGGACCCCGCGTCGTTCCGTCAGACTGATGGAACACATGGCCGCACATGACCGTTCTGCTCCATTAATCTCTATGGAGCTGACGGAAATTGGCGAGCACAACGCTCCAAGATCTCCATCAGCTCCATAGAGATTAATGGAGCATAAGGGCCCCCTCGTTCGCTGACGGACCCCTCGTTCTCGTGATATGCGGGGGTCTCAGCACTAAGACCCCCACTGATCAGCAAGTTGGCCCTATCCCGTGGATACCACCTAGTTTTAGTTTGTGGGAAAAACCCCTTTAAGAGGAGTTTTGTGGGTTACAAAGATTGATTGCCTGTTTATGGATAGCTCCTTAATATCAATTTAAAAGTGGGTCCCACAGAAGCTGATAAACAGAGAATTAAATATGTAGAATAGAAGCTCCGCTCCCTGTGTAGTGGTCAGACTGAGATACTGCAGATCATTTCCTATTCGTTTGAATGGAAGCTAAGTAGCACCGACTCAGTTCAGCTACATAAATGGCTACTTGCTCATCTCAGTAGGCTGTCTTGGCTTTTCACAGATGGCATACTGAGCCTATAGTTTTGTTTGTTTTTTTTTAATTTTATTAATGGGACCGTGGTTTGAAATGTAGAACCTGTCCTATTTTTTCCTTCTGACTAATGTGGAACAATCCATTTTATTTTTTATTTTTGTGGTCGAGGGGAAAACAATGGAACATTGGATTCCATACGGCAAAAGTAAAAAACAGAAAAGGTTTCAAAAAGGATCATTTTTTTATGACTTACAGTACAGCAGAGACACCTGTGTGAGTAATCCTGAAGAATGAAGCTGCCCTGCTCCATTATCTATGTACAATTGGCTGAGGATAAGTGGAGGTTCTGGGTGTTGGACCCCGACTAATCTAATATTTTTAAAATATTTTTAGCGGAGAACTTTAACCCTTGCTACTAAAAGATGTTACTGCACGTCTGTAATGCGGTAGTGGGTTGCATCTCGCCATTGCTGCGTAGAATATAGGGCTAAGGAAGGGTCTCTTTCTCCTTCACCATTGGAAACCCCCCACCCACTCACTGGATATACTAGGTGCTGTAGGTTGTCATGGCAGGCAGGGCTTTACAGAAGGCTGCCATGGACTAATACCTGTTAGAACTGATAGTCTATAATGCTCTAGTATTCTCCCAATACCAAAAAAATATTTGATTTTATGCAGTAAAAGCTAAAATCAAATAAACATACACGTTTGATATTGCCAGAACTGCAACAAACCAAAAAAAAAAATTAAATGTCACATAAATTATAATACATAAATTACCGTACATAAATTAATGTCACATAAAAATTATAAATGTAATATAAATTAAAAACTTAATTTCATTCATTTTTCATTTTCATTGCAAAATAACATGTAATTATTTGTTAAAATGTTTTTTATTTTTATTTATTGCAATGTCCAGATGTCTTTAAATCTATTTAAAAAAAAAAAAAACCTCTCTATAATTGGTATAATCGTAAACATGGTGACGTGTAGAATAAAGGTGAAATGTGATTTCATGTGCATGATGAATAACACAAGGATTAAGACATCCATTAAACAACCATCCTCCAACAAATAGTTATTTTATGATTCTTATCAATCACCAATATGATGCCATTCAAATGCACAACTGGTCCTGCAAACGTCAACCCTTCATACAATGATGGCTATTAAAAATCACAAAATTATGGGCTGAAGGCTGTCTCCCTCTGCTCCCTCGGCAGCTGCCGGGAACTGCTTTTATCTCACATAGTGAAAGTTTTCCTGCACAGTGTAACAACCGGTGAAGCTACAGCATGGAGGGGCTCTGGCAACACTTCCAGAGTCCTTGTGGCTCATTAGCATACATTTAGAAGTTGATTTTAAAAGGAAGGAGGCCATGGATAAGAAATATCAGAAGATTACTTAAGTCACGGTGCCTGGATTATAGTAACCAGAACGTGGATCTACCCTGGAGAAAGTAAGTGAAACTGATAAATTCTGAAATTTGTCAGTCCTGCCTAGAATGACCCTTCGAGGAGAACTTATTTTTATCCCCATCTTAAGCCGCTTTAAGTTACATGATGTCTCTGTGGAAGGCGATAAAACAGATTGCGGTGTCTGCTGGTTACTTCATTGTTCCAGCTCCATGTGAGTGGCAAGAAGCGGTGATTGACAACCCCAAGCCTAAACATATTCTGCAGCACCAGCGCTTCTCCAGCTCCACACATCAGCAGTTTCTTACCTGTCAAAGCCGCACAGATTTACTAAGTCTTCCTCATTGATGTTCCTGTATTTAATTTATTACACAATTGTATCCTTAACAGGTTCTAATGATCTGTTAACCCTGTCCGCTCTTCTATTTTGTTACATTAAAACCCATATTTTACTAAATAGTTTCCATATAGCCTTAAATGTTGTGAAATCAGTGTGTTCTGCTTTTCAGAATCTTTAGTTTACTTTCCCATTTTACTGAAATTGTCCAAAATGTGCAAAGCAGTGCTTAGTTTATGGGGGGGAGGGGAGGCATTATTTACCTGATCAAGATGTTCTATCTCCAGGTAGCTTGTTATACAGCAGTGGGAGTTGAGCAGATTGTACTTGGTGTCCTATCTGTAAAACACTAATAAATATAAATATAAATATTAACACTAAAAACATGCTTCCTGCAATCAGTAAGGATTTGCATACATTAAATGGGTATTCCCATGAAGACAAGATTCAGAATGTTCTCAGTATAACACAATAACACATTCTCTAGTTATTAACAAAAATACAGAATTTCACAGATACAATTCCAACCAGTCTCTATCAGTCCTGGTGTACACAATTTTGGTTGCCCCTGGACCCAACCCTGAATCTTCTGACTGGTCTGGTAGACATATTGGGGGTCATTTACTAAGGGCCGATTCGCGTTTTTCCGACGTGTTACCTGAATATTTCCGATTTGCGCCAATTTTCCCTGAATTGCCCCGGGATTTTGGCGCACGCGATCGGATTGTGTCGCATCGGCGCTGGCATGCACGCGACGGAAATCGGGGGGCGTGGCAGAACGAAAACCCGACGGATTTGGAAAAACCGCCGCATTTAAAAAAAAAAGTGTTGCGGGACTCGCGCTTACCTTCACCAGGAATAGGCCGGTGAACTTCAGTGCATTTCGTCGGACTTCAGCGCAGCAGCGACACCTGGTGGACGTCGGAGGAACTACCTTAGTGAATCCCGGACGGACCCGAATCCACCCCAGAGAACGTGCCGCTGGCTCGTGAATGGACCGGGCAAGTAAATCTTGCCCCGTTGTTCTTCTCTCTGACTCTCCACTGAGCTCCTCTTTGCCTTTGGCTGACTGACTTCCTGTCGGCAAACAACAGCACAGCGTGAGGATAGTAAAGCTACAGGTAGATAAGGCCTTTATCCAGGGGAAGGTGAGGGAGACCTATAGCAGAGCTGTGTGTATGTTTTGGCTGTTATAGCATAGCTGCGAATGTAATGTGTAATATGCATCTCATAAATCATACAATGTTCACAGGCTAAATGAAAGTGTATATAATCCTGGACTCCGATCATATAACCACATTGTCAGCGCACAGTAGTGATGTGTCATTCGCGAATGCGCCAATCAGTGTGGAATGGGGTGACTGGATGGACTGCGGCTCCCTGTTATACATGTATAATGTATAATAGGGAGCCGTTCAAGAGCTAGGAGAGCCGACTCTTCTTAGTGAGCAGAGCCTCGTGAGCCAGCTCAGAAAGAAGAACCGTAATTCCCATCATTAGCACACAGCATCTCTCAGCACTAGAGGAATCATGAAGTGGCTGCTTATAGAGTCCCGTCCACACTCTGGAATCTTACACTGACCATCACTGTGTAAGAGGAGCTAAAAAGGCAATAAAGTAAAATTGTAAAATAAGAGGTTAAAAATTGTCTTTGTGTAAGCAACACTAGGGGATTGAAATTTGAGAGTTTTCTTTCATGGGCGAAACCCTTTAAGACTAGAACAAATGTAGGTCGGGAAACAGATGGAAGGGAGGACAATTCACTTTAGGACTCACAATATATATAGGGTAGATGGAGACACAAGGTGAGGTGTTATAGAGCAGGAGGGGCTGAGCAGATTGTACATAGTGTCCTATTCCCTGCTGCGCCCGATGTGTCCCTGCTGCGCCCGATGTGTCCCTGCTGGGGCCGATGTCTCCCTGCTGGGGCCGATGTCTCCCTGCTGCCGTTCCGCGTGTATCTTCCGACAAGTAAGCAGATGTGCCGAACATCTGTAATCTATTCTTCACTGTGTTCTTCACTGTGTTTTTCACTTAAATGATCCTGTGTTCACTGTGTTCACTGTTTTTATTCTATTCTTCATTGTTCTTCACTGTGTTTGTTTAATTAAATGCTCGATCTCGAGCAGGGGAAATACTCGTCCGAGCAACGAGCCGTTTCGAGTACCTTAATACTCGAACGAGCATCAAGCTCGGACGAGTATACTCGCTCATCTCTAATGGTCACTTTATATGAAAACCCAGAGAGAACTCATAAAAGGAACATTAAAAATTAATTTCAATTTCTGTGTACAAAGACTTTAATTGTTTGGTTCTGTTTTACCTATTTCTCTGATTACTTGATAAACTAAATCTTCCAACAGATAATGGGATTTGCTTTCCCATATCCCGAAAATAACCTATGATAATGTATTGGATGTTAAGGTGTATTTACCCAACTCCTTCTATCCCTTTTTACTTGCAGTGATAATGTGGACTCGTTCTGCCTACATATTGCGGAGGATGATGGAGAAGTGGACACAGACTTTCCCCCTCTCGATTCCAATGAACCCATTCACAAATTTGGTTTTAGCACCCTGGCTCTCGTGGAGAAGTATTCATCCCCTAATCTGGCCGCTAAGCAGTCTCTATTTGTAAGAATGTAAGTATGGGTTCATACAGTCAGTCTCAAAATAGGTAAAGCACAAAGGATCTACTAGAACCAGAAAAAAAGTAAAAGCTGCACAATGCTACAGCTAAGATAGTGTTTTGCTTTTGACATGTACAAGGAGAGAAGAGAAGGCAGTACTGTCTGTGCCTACTTCACTTATAGGGTGACAGTATTTGTACCCATGTTATTTACTGGTGGTTTGCTTTATCCATGCCTTCCTTCTTTATAGTAAGAGACTGGAAGGCAGTGCTTCCTTTAATATTTACAGTGAGAGATGATGCGATCTTTATCTACATCAAATAGTATTATCTGTACACATAAAATTTTCTGGAAGAGACTGGGAGGCAGTGCTATCGTTGACTACACCAGGTTTCTCATCAACCACATCTACAGTATTGGGGTGGCAGAAGCTGTGCACAGTACTACCTGTTTCCATCACATTTACAGAGAGAAATAGGAAGTTGTATTGTGTGTGTTTGCATCATTTGCATAAAGAGACAAGGACACAGGCCTATCCATGCCTATGTCATATTCATGGAGAAACACAGAAGCATTATGGTCTTTGTCTACATCATTTACAAGGAAAAACATGGGGGTAGTACTGCCGTATCTGTTTCTACATCATTTACATGGAGAGAGATGGAGGAAGTGCTATCTGCGTCCACATCATTTACATGAAGAGACATGGAGGTAGTACTATCTGTGTCTACATAATTTGCATGGATCTACAAAAAATTGTCCTATCTTAGTCTATTTAACATTAGGTGACAATGTAATATCTCTTCTATGTCAACCTTGAAGTGCAGAGTAGTAAAGTATCCTTTTAAAACAGGGACATCTCTCTGGATAAGAATGTTACAGTATTTTTCAGCCGATTACTTTATTTAATGATATATTGGGCAAATTTTGTATATTTGCACTACTTGGTCCACACACAGTATTAGTTTAGGTAATGCTGGACGCCAATCATAACTATTGCCTTGTTAGTGTTCTGAGTTTGCACTGGCCAGACCTCTGTGTTATCACTTTGAGGACTAGCAATCCTCTCAGTGCATGTTCAGTTGTGCTTTTCTTGAAATCTAATATGTGATAACATTTATAATATAACCTGATCACTAGCTTTGTGTTTTTACCCTTTGATGTCCTTGGACATGAAGGTCATTAGGATAATCTCTACCTGAAACGCTAACAGATGTTTACCCAGACTAGACCTTGCACCTCTTGGTGCCATTGTTAAGACATTCTGTTGCAGACATGGTGGTTTTGATCTCTCGACCACCCAAGGCCCTTTGTTTGAAGCAATGTAGGGAAATAATATTTTCATAGTGTGAAATTTGACTTCTGTTGTCAGCCAGACTCTCCCATTAACATGTCCAATTTATGTGCCAAAGAGAAATGTTATCATTAGTGTTGAAAGGGAACATCCAGAATGACCTGTCCACGTTTTCCGCAATTGAAGACTTGGGCAACCACCAGGCATAGATATTAGGCAAGGTCTATCCTTATTGGCAAAGTTATCTAATAAGTAGTAAACAAGGTCCAAGATTTTCTCTCTAGTTGTATCCTCATGTATAGCCCAGTAGCTATACATGAACGTCCTAATGTTCATAACTTTCCTAGCAAATTTTTATTTTTCAAACCGAGCTAGAGCATCACTATACCCAAATTGTCAGTTTGTCAACACAGTTTAGTTTAACATAATTAACCTCCTTTGGTAGTTTACTGAATGCTAAGAATAACAGATAAATCCAAGTGAATAGGTATTCGCTAAAATACAGAAAACAATCCATGGACAGAATGGCACTGTTTTGGGGAAAATGATGAAAACCCTTAATTCTATTATTACCTTAAAAAATGGGAAGTAAGCGTTCTCCCTACAGAGACTTTGCCATTGAAGGCTGCCTTGCAGGCGTGTGGAAACTTATAGCCATTGATGCTCCACTAGAGGATTCTGGGAAATGTGCAAATACGTTTTCCAGGGTGGGACATAAAAAACATTCCTCTTTTTGCTACCTGGAAAAGCAGCCACCAACAACATGCATGACTTTCAGGAAGCTGACAAAACATATTTACTTTAAGGAATAAAATTTGAAGGTTTTTTTGGTTTCTACGGGCAGTAAGACCATTTTTTTTTGCTGGACAGGTTGGATGCGTGTGCCCTGCTGTGTTATTTAGCTTAATGAAACAATATAATAATTACATTCCCTATGGTGACATCAGTGACCTGTTGGAGCATGACAGTCCATTGGTGACGAGTTGCGTCTATAGTTGCATGTAATAGCTGTCAGTTTCTTTACTAAATGGTGTAAATAATAGGACAGCGAGGATCATATACTGTCTCTGTTCGAATAGCATTGACTTCAATGACACGTTTCTGCATTGTTAGTTCTATATGGAAATAGTTTGGACAGTTTGAGATCTAATTAGATATTTTTGTATTGACATCAGAAGCCATCGTAAAGAATTCCCGAAATGATGGCAGTTCTCCTGTGAGCCGGCCTGTCTAATGGTTGATTTGGCGTAGACCTCCTGAGCATGGACTGCATGCCTGTCTTCTCTTCTGAGACCTACGCGAGCCGCTACTGTTTGCAGTCGTGTTGCCCACGCCAGCCGCTGCCAACGCAAACAGAGCGCTGGCCACATCTTGCTCTGAATACCCAGCAGTCCTTGGCTGGAAGCGGATTTCTAGGAATCAGCGGCGGCTATCCGCAAGGGCAATCAATAACTGTTAGAGAGTCGAAAGGGGGGAGGGGGGCAGCCAGTTTACACCCCGAGTACCTGTGCCCAACTGGGAAGACAGGCCATGAAATAAAGCCATTAGCTGTCTCTCTTATGCCAAGAGCTGAAATACATCTGTGTCTCATTTGTGCTCCAGCTGAGCGAACAGGCTTAACCATGGCTGGCAACTTCTATACGTTCCCTGAACAATCCAGGTCGGATTTCTCTACTTTTTGGTTTCCTTCCGTGAAATGCAAAGTGTATTCCTAGTAGCCACATTCATTCATAACATGGCCAATGTTAGAAAGCTGCAAAATAAGTTGATTTGGTGGCTAAGAAAATTGGTCTCCACAATGGCTAGAAGCGTGTAGATGGGTAATAAGGTGTTGTATGGTAGAGCGCTTTCTCCACTCAGTATCTGCATCACACCATCGAGTCCATTAATAAAATCCGAATTGGGCCTGCAAGGCATGTCAGAGAAACAGCAACACATCTTTTCCTTCCCCCGAAATCTCCCCCCCCCCTTTCCATCTTCTCCCTCCCTGGCCCGGCTGAAACAGGCCGTGGCCATAAAGGAAGATGGAGAGACCCGTTAGCTGAGAATGATCGCTATCATTAAAGACAGGAGGAGGTGTCACTTATCACCGCCAGCTTTATACATGGCAGGTTGGATGAGGCGTCCACAGGTAGAGCAGTAGGATACAAATTGCAAGGGTCCTACAGCCATTCTGCGATCTCAGTAACAAAAGCAGAGTCTAATGAAAGAACACAGTCTCCCATCCTTTATATGCATCCTATACCATCCATCAACCATAGCCCACACTGTGTTCTTAACCCAGAAGGCACAAATACATATTGTGACATCAGGACAAAGTCTCACTGGTTATTATTCTGCTCAAATCCAATTAGTGCATTAAAATAATCCTATTTGATAATTATCATTTTTATGAATGTCAAGAAATATGTGACCAGTATAGATATTCCCATATCTAAACCTACTCAAATCAATAGTTACAATAAGTCCTGGAAGCTTTCCATTGCTCATAATTCCGGAATCTCCAGTGTCACCAGCAGCATTGGAGGAGCTCGGAGAACCAGCGAGAGAGCTAGCTGTCCTCCAATGTTCACCGGTGAGATTTCTTGTGTAGGTTTGTTCACACGGACAACTTTTACATAAACTGATATGAATGAGTGAATGAGGGGCTCTGACCAAAGTCCAGTAACAATCAGCAGGGAGATTAGTCTTTGTAATCTGACATGAGTTGATGTGTCATTTAGCATAGTCAAGTTTGTAGTAGAAAGGAAATCAACCATCAAAATCCATCATGATAAACCGGAGACACTTACTTATAGATCCAGGAACTGTGACCATGCTAATCTTCTTGTATTTGTTATCGATGGTCTCCTTTTAAATTATGCTATAGAGCCAGAAAGGCTCTGGGATTGTTACCAGAGCTCCTCCATACTGCAGGTTCACAGGCTGTTGCTCTGTCTCGCCCTTCCCCCTACTCCTTCAGAACGTCCACCTCCCACTGATCTATTTTCACCTCCGCAGAGGAAGTTTCAGCACACAGTGGGGGATGAAGTGCTCATGCACATTGTAACAGCCTATGAAGCTACAACATGGAGGTACTCTGGTCACACCTACCCCCTAGAGCCCTTCTGGCTCATTAACATAATTTTGAAAGTTGATTTTAGAAGACCACAGTCACAGATCTATGAGTAAGTGTCCCTGGTTTATCCTGCAGTTTTTTTAATTGGTACTATCCAAAGAGACTTCTAAGACCACTCGCATAGTTGGCAGTGTGTTAGAAATGTGACAATTTGCACTCCTGCTCTGTGATGACCCATTGGACATCCAGTGTGTGATATAGGTGTGTGGCGTTTAGCTCATCAGGTCTTTTCAGATTTTTTTTTTAATGTTTTTTTTTTTCATTTCCATTTCAGCCCTTGTAATGCTGTACAATGTCTTCCATGCTGCTGCCGCTGCTCTTCTGTATTTGGGGATAAAGGGTTCTCCTCTTCTGTGTGTTAACTGGATATGGGAGACATGGATTGAGGGAAAAGTAACAATTCGATATGGAGCCAACACCAGCAAAAACTGATAGTACATGCAAGTTATAATCAAGCCAGTACATGAATTGTGTTATACTTCATATTCACACATGATGTTTATTGAATCTTTGACTTGTGATAAAGTAGGGCACCACACAAACTATGTATATGAAATTCACACTCCCGTATGTCATTCTCTCCCTTGCGTCAAGAACTGACACTCCCCATCAATAGAGAGGAGCTAGAGCCAAAATCTAATAATAATTATCTTTATATAGTGCTATATAATTCCGTAGCACTTTACAAATCAGTCTCTTGAAAACTGTGTACAATAGGTTTTATTCTGGTGTCAGTACCAGAATATGAATCTGCCATTTTATTATTGTTAAAATTGGTAAAGATTTATTAACCACAAGAGTATTTCTTCCCATATCCCCTCTAAAACAGAAATGCAGCCCATGGATTCTCCTTGATCCAAGTAGACAGTACGAATGTGATGATGAGGGAGATCTTGGAGAAGGCTTTAAAGAGAAGAAAGGGGTCACAGAGGAACTCAGGTGAGTGATCTATGAATGCATCGGATGCTTATACACACACTTGTCTTGTACGTCCGGTTCAACAATGGATCGACAATGTTGGATTTTAAAAAATAAAATTGAAAAATGTATTAGGGGGTTAATAATAGTACTTAAGCAACCCACCTACACCAAAATGGTCGCATTCTTCAGCCCCTCCGTGAATATATTAAAGTTGAAATCGTTCCCAAAACCTTCTACTTTCCCAACATCCAGTGCCCCATCCATCACATGGTTTAACAAGCTATCGACAGGCGGGAGTAAAGGGGGAGCAAGTTTTTAATAAAAGTGGTGAGAGATAAGGTGGTGAAGGACACGGGAGAGCAATCTCAAGGCCGTATTCCCAGGGAGAGATAAGAGAGCCTGGGAGAGATCAGATCCTCATAAAGAGAGAGTGAGATGGAGAGGGGACAGGAGCCTCGTTCTGCTGCCAACGTCTGCAAGCAATTTGGCTGCGCTCCAGAGTCTATTGTTCAACCCAGGCTGTGGGCAGCCTGCTCCAGATGTTCCAGCTGCACGCGCTCAGATTGTGCCAGCTGACAGCACGCCGTGGTACCCAGCTCCTCTGGACGCCCATCTCTGACCGCTGAGATAGAATTAAATGATGATGATCTCTCTCCCAAGTTGGGAGACAGAACTATGCATATAAATCTCCATCCCATCGCAGCGTGAGAAGTCTTTATCCATCATCACTCATAATGAACAAGTCGTTAGCGGCTGCAAATGGTCTGCTGGGCTGGGCGGCTCTTCCTCCATTTCTTCTCCTCCTTTTGCCTTTTCTCTGTCTTGTCTTTTGTGCTCTCTCTCTCTTTTATATATATATATATATATTTTTTTAGGCTTAGCCTTTATCTGGTGTATCTGTGAATTATCTCTCTCTGCTGCTGCTCGCAGGAAAGTGAGACCAGGTCAATTAATCACCGCCCAGGACCCGGCTGCCTCGTTCTCGAGTCTTTCTCAAGGTCGAGGCGAGTTCTAACTACTTCAGAGGCCAGCTGCATAAATACAAGGCCAATCTTGCTGCTGGTGTCCACTTATTGTTAATGTAAAGAGCACGAGGTTGGCTCGGGAAGACAAGACATTTATGGAATCTCGCGACTGTAACCTATAGCTGCAATTTCATCATATAGAGCCTACACAGCAGAATGTGCCTGCTCTCAGGTATTGCCAGGATATTCCTAGTTATTCCTGTGCACGTAGTATAATGTACTATAACACATATTATCTCAAGGTAGTCCTCTAAAATATTCTTGGGGAATGTTATCGCCAGAGCTAATCATTGCCCAATTAAGAGAACCTCCTTGTGTCTTAATGACCAGCTACATTTTTTTTTTTAGTTTATGCCTCTTTTTGCATTTAAGCAGCCATAACTTTTTCTTCTTTTTTTATGTTACCTTTGTTTATGTAAGAGAAAAGTTCTTCAATTCCGTTTGCGGAGCATATAACTTGTTGTTGTGGGGCTTCTTCAGCCATAGCAAGCTAGCAAGTCCAAAGGATAGGGCCTAACTTTCTGATCGGTGGGGTCTCAGTGATGAGACCCCATGGATCTCGACCAGGATGGGGGGGGGGCATTGTACCCCAGCAGTGCTCAAGATGCAGAGAGTCGCACATGTGCCGACTGCTCTATTCATCTCTATGGCACCGACAAAGATTGCTGAGTGCGGTGCTCTCTTCTTGAGATCCGTGGGGGTCTTATCACTGCGACCGTCACTGATCAGCAAGTTAGGTCCTATCCACCGGAAAGGGCCTAACTTGCTATGGCTGGAGAACCCCTTTAAACTATTTTATAGTCTAATAATTGAGAATTTTGTGAACATTGGGGCACATTTACATCCGTCCCGTCGCATTGTTCGACGAGGATTCGGAGCTGCATGTGTCCTTTAACCGCTAAGGGCCGCCAGAGTTCTCCATCTTCTTCCCGGTGTATGTGAGTGCAAGTCTTGCAACACAATTTGAATTTTAAATTCAGCGGTTTGTCCGAACCAGTCGGGTTGTCCGACGGCCACGCCGTTGAACCAATGGGTAAGTGTGAGCACCAGACAGAGATAAAGGGTAATACGGAGCTGTGTAGAACATGGTAAAGGGCACACAAAATGTGTTGTGTGTCTAAGCTAAGTACATGGAGTTGAAGATCCATTATAGCTGAATAACCCAAGTAAAGAAAGCGTGTGAGTATAGAAGGTATAAGGAGGAAGAGGAGGAGATGAGGGGAAAGGAGGTGAGGGAGGAGACAGCCGTATAGAGTGAGGTAACGAGCTAGAGAGATAGTAGAGAGGCTGCAATTTGGGAGCAGTGAGCTTAGTCCCACCACGTAAAAATTTAGTAGATTTATCCTTGAGAGTGGAGGCAAGTTTTTCTATTTTTGTATCCTTTAAAGGAAATCTACCATTAAATTCGAGCATGATTTAGGCTCTGTTCTTCTATTAGTTATTCATGGCCTTTAAAATCAACCTTTAAAATTCTACTAATGTTACATAAGGGATGTTTCCAGAGTTCCTCCATGTAGCTTCACGGGCTGTTAAACTGTGCAGGCGCACTTCTCCTCTCCTATTGTGTGAGATTACATCAGTGCTGACTGAGCATGGGCGATAGAGAGATGTGCTCCTGCACAGTTTAACTGGCTGTGAAGCTAAAGTAACACCCACAGAGTCAAACTAGCTCATTAGCATAATTATAAAGGTTGATTTAAAAAGGAAAAAGGACATGTATAACAAATATAAGAAGAACAACACAGTCACATGGTGTTAGTCTCATTAAGTTATTTCTGTTTTACATGTGGATTAGCCATATTTAACTACTTGTTTTTTTACCCCTGGAGTACAAACTATTGTTAGGGTTAGTACAAGCTATTGTTATGAGCTTTAAAGGAATTCTACCATTTGTTTTTTATGCATTGTGAACCAAACATGCCTTGAGAATGCTGTAGCGACACCAATGCAGAAACATATCTTGTTTAATCCCTGCACTGGTTTTGCTCAAAAAACAATTATAAAATTCAGGACCTTGTGAAAGTAGGGTGCAGACTGGCTGCCATACTCAAACGCATTACTTTCACATACACAGGAGCTGCCTGAACTGTCCAGACAGGACTAATCAACCTGAGCTGGATGACTCCTACGCAGCAGCTGGGGGATGGTGCAGCAATTGATTACTTCTGCCTGTCAGGGACAACACAGTGATGACGTATTATAAGCAGGACAAGGCTGAAGCAGTGCATAATTTGGGATGAGGAGAAGCGCCATAAAAGCCACAGAGCCTCATTATCACAATTTTATAATTTAATTTATAATAATTTTATGTTTTTTTTTCTCGAAACCACTCAGTTCAGGGATTAAACAAGATATGTTTCTGCATCAGTGTAGCGACAGCATTCTCAAGGTATGTTTTGGTTCACAATGCATAAAAACAAATGGTAGATTTCCTTTAACATTGGGCTACGTCTACAGACAACTAGTTGTATGAAGTACATTCTGCAAGGTGACATTGGACACCCTTGTAGGCCATAGTGAAATACTCTTTACCGGCCATCATAAAATTCTGTATTGGTGGTTAAAGGAACCGGCTCCTGACACATAGGGCATACTAGTGGTACAGAAGTAAAATGGTATCATCTTGTTGAACATTCGCTCTACAGCAGTCAATTCAGGGACAAGGCAGTTATTGAACTGAATGGATGTCCATGTCAGGCACTCGTTTTTTGCAGGTCCATCTGCTTTTTTCATTGTCTTTATGCAGGATTAGCATAGTCTGCAGCACTACCGTATTTTTCAGACTATAAGGCGCACCGGAGTATAAGGCGCACCATCAATAAATGCCGGCTAAAACGTCTAGGTTCATATATAAGACGCACCGGATAAGGATGAATGACCAGCAGGTGGCAGACCTGTGCACAGTTCAAGACAGCTGTTGTCTGTCAGTACGGTTCATATATAAGGCGCACCTTTTTTTTTTTTGTGCGCCTTATATTCCGAAAAATACGGTACTCCTACCATCACAGTAATACTAGGACCCTGATGAAAACTTTATGGGTCCTATTCTACATCAGTGAAGACTGTCAGCATATGCTGGTTCAGTTTTTACAATGAGAAACCAAAGACATCAGGGCTCTGTTATAATCAGATGCCATGACGCTAGTGTGAACAGAGACTAAGTAATCAGAAATAACTTCCTCTATACCCTGAAAAGTTGGTGACAACTGTATTCAGCTTAACTTATCTGCTTTTTGTATTAAATGAATAAGTATTTCTTATGTGATGGTTTCCTCTTGATGAAGACCCTTGTGGTACTGTATAAACACGCGTATACTTCATATCAGTCCACACTGTATGCTTCTATGGATTGTGTGTTTTCCTTGGAACGTTGAGACAAAATTACTGGGATAATTTTATTTTATTTATTTTAAAGAAATATAGCATTTCAGGTTTCTTAAAGTTTAAGGGGACAGGTGTTATATTTGGCAAAAGTCGTTGAGTAACTGTAACAGTCCACTTACTGATTGCAGATGAATGAGTTTATACATATCAGCGGAAATGAGCCCTTGAAACGGTATGTTCTTTGGGATAGTCAAGACTTACTTTTTCAAGTACAATGTATGGGGCAATGGAATTTACTGAGAATGATTACATCACGTTTCCCCATTCAGGACACTTTGTTCACAAGCGGTTACAAAAAGATTGAGGGTGGGCACATGGACATTGATTTAAATGGCAATTGGGTAAAAAAAAAAAAAGCCATAAATCAAATGTTTGGCCTTAACCCTTTCAGGACCTCGCCCCTTTTTTGTTTTTTCATCAAAAATCTATAACTTTTTTATTTTTACACGTACAGAGCAGTGTGATGGCTTGTTTGCGTAACAAATTGCACTTTATAGAGAGGGTACCGTATATACTCGAGTATAAGCCGACCCGAGTATAAGCCCAGGCCCCTAATTTTACCACAAAAAACTGGGAAAACCTATTGACTCGAGCATAAGCCGAGGGTGGGAAATGCATTGGTCCCGGCCTGCCCCAGTTTATATAGCCTGACAGGCCCTGCCCCAGTGTATATAGCCTGACAGGCCCTGCTCCAGTGTATATACCCCCTCCCCCCGGTAGTGCAGTACAACAATACCATTGCTGCGGCTGACATCAGATCATGTGACGTCGCACGGACCTGCCGCCGCTACCGGATGGATCGCACAGAAGATCTACGGGGGCGCCGGAAAGGTGAGTCTTGATTTATTTATTTTTTTTACTCAAGTATAAGCTGAGTTTGGGTTTTTCAGTTTATTTTTTGTGCTGAAAAACTAGGCTTATACTCGAGAATATTTGTTATTCCATGCCGTGTACAGGCAGTCCCCGGGTTACATACAAGATAGGGTCTGTAGGTTTGTTCTTAAGTTGAGTTTGTATGTAAGTTGGAACTGTATATTTTGTCATTGTAATCCCAGCCAGAACTTTTTTGGTCTCTGTGACAATTGTATTTTAAAAATGTTGGATTGTCATAAGAATCAATATTAACACTAAATCTTCATTACAGACACCAGTGATAACTGTTATAGCTGTTTATTGTAGCCTAGGACTAAAGTACAATATATTACCAATATCCAGAGGTCCGTTTGTAACTAGGGGTCGTATGTAAGTCGAGTGTTCTTGAGTAGGGGACCCCCTGTAATGAGAAGCGGGAGAAAAAATTAAAATGCTGTGAAAATGGTGAAAACCGCATTTGTGCCGTTTTCTTGTGCGCCTCAAATGACAGGTCATTAGGTTATTCTTTGGGTCGGTGCGATCAGAGGGATGACAAATTTGTATAGGTTTTAGAATATTTTCATACATTTACAAAAATTAAAAAGTCATATAGAATTTTTTTATTTTGTATTTTGCCATGTTCTGGCGCTAATAAATTTTTCATACTTCAGTGTACAGAGCTGTGGGTGGTGTAATTTTTTGCTACTTCTGATGAAGTTTTCAATGCTACCATATTTAGGACTGTACAACCTTTTGATCACTTTTTATAGATTTTTAAAAAAATAGTTTTCAAAATGGCAAAAAAATGCCTTTTTCGAGTTTGGGCGCTATTTTCCGTTACGGGGTTAAATGCAGTGAAAAGCCGTTATTATATTTTGATAGATTGGTCATTTTCGGACACGGCAAAACCTAATGTGTTAGTGATTTTCACTGTTTATATTTATATCAGTTCTAGGGAAAGGGGGGTGATTTTAATTTTTTTTTTTTATAATTTTTTTTTTCAATTTTTTTCTTTTACTGTTTTTCAGACTTCCTAGGGTACTTTAACCCTAAGTTGTCCGATTGATTCTACCATATACTGTCATACTACAGTATATGGGGATTTTCCTCCTCTTTCTTTACAATGTGCTGAAAGGGTAAAAACGAGACAACCTCAGGTCTTCGGAAGACCTGAGGCTGTTATGGTGACTGATCGCTGCTCCCCGATTACGTCACAGGGAGCGACGATCTTTGGGCAATGTGCAGGTGAATGTGCTAGCACTGATTGGGGGTGTTACCGTTAAGTCTTTGCTGCGATATGCGGGACCCCATCGGACCCCTTGTTTTGGTAATCTGTGGGGGGTCTCTTCACTCCGTCCCCCGCCGATCAGCAAGTTAGGCCCTGTCCTGTGGATAGGGCCTAACTTGTGTTCGTGGGAAAACCCCTTTAAGTGTAGCCAATGGTGTATATATATTTTCATGCATGAAAGAGTTTCTTAGTTTTAGGTTAACAAAAAAAACCTATCCTAATCAGGAGAGAAGATCCTCATTTGTTTCCAGTAGACTTCAGCACTCAAAAGAGGTCCTCTAAATTGACCCATGTGAATGGAGTGCTAGTGACTCCCAAGACCGTAATAACGCAAACCATAAGTTTTTGGAGCACTGATTGAGCATGCAGGTCTAAGGTGTCTAAGCCTCAATGATCAGGCATTTTGTAGTTTATAAGTCCCCGCATTTATGCGTAATAAACAGCATTCATAGTTACCAGTGAATCGGCAAACACTCCTTTGGAAGTGTCTGGGTGCATGTACCGGTGATGGCAATGGTAGGGATGCTGGTTAGGGGAATTTCAAATAAGCCAAATGTTATATCAGCATTGGAATAAAACTGGAATATTTATCATCCAATTGACCTATGTTCAATAAGTAGTTAATAATCACTAATGAGTGTAAAGAGAAGATAAATGTCAAAATGTTTCATAAACAAAAATACAAAGCTTAAAAACTGTTCTGAAATGGGCACAATTCCAGGGAGAAACTTTTAAAAAGCATCTGTCACCAATACCATAAAAACTGAGCTGTGTGCTTAAGCCATTTTATACAGCTTATAAACATGTATATGAGAGTCTGTCTGGTATTTAAATGAGTGGGATGAGGCTACTTGGGGTCAGTATTGGTGAATTATTAAGACATCATTAAAGAGTTAACCCCTGAAATGCCCCTTTAAAATATTATGGCATTCTAAATGACTAGATGTCTCGGGTGTAGGACTCCTACTATTCATGAATGCTCTGTGGTTTTTCTCCCACCTGAAGAAGAAGCAGCACTACTTTATGTGTAGGATAAACAGGGTAATACTTTACAAACTGCATAATTCTCCTGCGGTGACAGAGAAATGGAACACTGGGTAGTTGACAGGTTTCCTAACCAGGTCTGTGGAGTTGGAGTCGGTGACCATTTTGGTGGGGTCGGAGTCTGGATAAAATGGATGAACTCCGACTTCACAGATCTATAGTAAAAAATTATTAAGTTTCCTTTTAAATTCTTTTAAATCGGATCTATTCCTGATCTATGGATTTAGGCCGGGGTTTGACAACATTTATTAGTCCAAGGGCTATATCGTCATACTGCTCATCTTTAAGGGGAGGCACCAGTAATCATCACCCTAGATGCACCACAGTGAAATCACAGTACAGCACAAAAGGACATCCCAGAAATGATAAATACCACCCCAGAAACCAAATACTGTATTCAGAGCAGAGAATAATAGTGGAGACCCTAGAGAAGAAAATAATAAAAGTGGACACCTCAGAGCTGGCAATAATACTGGAGAGACTTCCCAGAATACAATTCACTAGAACACACTCTGTATAGCCAGCAAAGAAGTTCTGTAAGAGTTCAGCTCTGAAGTTCACAAAAAATGCTGAATGCAGCTCCTGATTGCAGTACATGCTGCAATGCAGGATGAGTGTACGATATATAATGCCATACACTTATAAAGGTTCACTAAAGAAGAAACTTTTTTGTGCTGTACATACAAATGTTACAACCTTTGTGATCTCTTACACTTCTGTGTTGTGTACACACTATGCCACGTAAACCGCATTTTCGCCGGGTTTCCCGAATATCTCTCTTTTGCCCTGAATTGCCCTGGGTTTTTGGCGCACGCGATCGGATTGTGGTGCATCGGCACCGGCTTGCATGCGACAGAAATCGGAGGGCGTGGTCGTCGGATTCGGACAAACCGCAGAATTTTAAAAAGGAAATGTGTCGCAAGATCAAGCATTCACATGCACCAGGAAGAAGCAGGTGAACTCCGGCAGACCTCGGGGCAGCAGCGACACATGCAGGAACTCGTACGCACCATCTTAGTGAATCGCGCTGGACCCGAATCCTCGTCGGACAACGCACCACGGGATCACGGCGGGACCGGGTAAGTAAATCTGCCCCTATATCTAAAATTTCCAGCACCCTATCCTGCACCTCAAGGCGGCTTCTGTCTGTAAATTTGCCGGTCTAGGAATACTTAATCCTTTTAAGAACAAACTGCTCTCCGGGTTTAATTGTTAAACAAGGTCCCTTGCCAACATTTCTCTGGAGTGACCTGAATTTTCCACAGGTCACGGCGAGTTATTAAGACCCAGCCGTCGAACGGCTAATACCTTTCAGCATAAGTGAAAACATCTGTTTATAAGTCGTGTCACAGCTGTCAGACTTTGCATCTTAAATTGTCTAAAGTGACACAAAATAGCCAAAAAATTGTCTGCGCTGTTGAGTAAGCATATTATCTCAGCGAGGCAGGAAATGGGAGAGTCGGTGATACCAGAGATCAGATGGCCGGCGTCTGGAGCACAAATGCTTCTGAATTAATAAAATTGCCTTTAACTATTTCACGGCTGTGGATAGCAGAAAATTTGTACATGTATGGACTTGTGTAAAAAGCATTGGTGATTGGAAAAGTCATTGAAACTTTAGGCGACTGCAAGGATACGAAGGGAGTGGTAGTAGTGGTTGGAGCCTAAGGTTGGGGGCCATGCACATGAGGCTTAAAGAGAACCCGTCATGACAAAATAACCCCCCTAAACTAAATATATTTTCATAAACTGCCATTAGAGCGCATTGCCTCTATCCCTTCATTGTCCCTCTACATGCCTGTAAACCTAAGCAATGAGGTCCTAAAGCTGTATGCAAATGACCTGTGAAATGTCCAATGAAGCATTAAGATATTCAAGCTTTCCACCTTATTCATGAGTGGTAGGCATAGCCACACCCCAGTGCATGACTGACAGCCTGTATAATGATGTGCTTCCTGGTGCTGGTGGCCACGCCCCCTGCAGCCTGTGTGTGCATGTGTGTGTGTTTAGGAGAGATACAGCAGCTCCAGGCAGCCATGTTACAGCAGAACATGTCAGATTCATGTGTAGCTGATGTCTGTGTCTCTCACCTGTATATTAGGAGGATGCAGCATGTCAGCAGATGCAGCACTCACACTAGCAATGCTTTACTATACATTACACACAGACACGAGGAGAGGGGAGGGGGAACAGGAGTGACATCACTGCCTCTGACCATGTGACCAGCCTCATTTACATGATAAAAAATATGTGATTTTTTTTTTTTTTACCATAACCTGTGAAATTTATATTCTCAAGAAAGTTCCCTCTTGAATGTGTAGAAAAAAATCCATCATAGCAACCTCCTGTGGCAGAGAGTTCCATAGTGTCATGGCTCTTAGTTCCATAGTGTCATTGCCCTGTCTATGGCAATGGTAGAACCGGCTCTCCTGTAGGTGTAGAGGATGCACCCTGTCTATGGTATGATAGAACAGACTCTCCTGTAGCCATAGAGGATGCCGTCTGTCTATGATGATGGTAGAACTGCCTCTCCTCTAGGTATAGAGGATGCCCCCTGTCTGTAGGGATGATAGAACTGCCTCTCCTCTAGGTGCAGAGTATGCCCCCTGTCTATGGTGATGGTAGAACCACCTCTCCTCTAGGTGTAGAGGATGCCCCTGTCTATGGTGATGGTATAACCTCCTCTCCTCTAGGTGTAGAGGATGTCCCCTGTCTATGGTGATGGTAGAACCTCCTCTCCTCTAGATATAGAGGATGCCCCTGTCTATGGTGATGGTAGAACATCCTCTCCTCTAGGTGTAGAGGATGCCCCCTGTCTATGGTGATTGTAGAACCGCCTCTCCTCTAGGTGTAGAGGATGCCGTCTGTCTATGATGATGGTAGAACTGCCTCTCCTCTAGGTGTAGAAGATGCCCCCTGTCTATAGGGATGATAGAACTGCCTCTCCTCTAGGTGCAGAGTATGCCCCCTGTCTATGGGGATGGTAGAACCGTCTCTCCTCTAGGTATAGAGGATGCCCCCTGTCTATGGTGATGGTAGAACCACCTCTCCTCTAGGTGTAGAGGATGCCCCCTGTCTATGGTGATGGTAGAACCGCCTCTCCTCTAGGTATAGAGGATGCCCCCTGTCTATGGTGATTGTAGAACTGCCTCTCCTCTAGGTGTAGAGGATGCCCCCTGTCTATGGTGATGGTAGAACCCCCTCTCCTCTAGGTGTAGAGGATGCCCCCTGTCTATGGTGATGGTAGAACCTCCTCTCCTCTAGGTGTAGAGGATACCCACTATCTATGGTGATGGTAGAACCGCCTCTCCTCTAGGTGTAGAGGATGCCCCCTGTCTATGGTGATGGTAGAACCTCCTCTCCTCTAGGTGTAGAAGATGCCCCCTGTCTATGGTGATGGTAGAATTGCCTCTCCTCTAGGTGTAGAGGGTGCCCCCTGTCTATGTTGATGGTAGAACCACCTCTCCTCTAGGTGTAGAGGATGCCCCCTGTCTATGGTGATGGTAGAACCACCTCTCCTCTAGGTGTAGAGGATGCCCCCTGTCTATGGTGATGGTAGAACGCCTTCTAACTCTAGGTATAGGGAGGCCCCCTGTCTATGGGATTGTACAACTGCCTCTCCTCTAGGTGTATGAGGATGCCCCCTGTCTATGGTGATGGTAGGAACTGCCTCTCCTCTAGGTGTAGAGATTGCCCCCTGTCTATGGTTGATGGTAGAACGTCCTCTCCTCTAGGTGTAGAGGATGCCCCCTGTCTAGGTGATGGAGTTCATACCTCTCCTCTAGGTTTAAGGATGCCCCCTTCTATGGTGATGGTAGAACTTCCTCTCCTTATAGGTGTAGAGGATGCCCCTGTCTATGGTGATGTAGTTCCTCACTCTCCTCTAGGTGTAGAGGATACCCCTGCTATGGTGATGGTGAAACCGCCTCTCTCTAGGTGTAGAGATGCCCCCTGTCTATGGTGATGGTAGAACCTCCTCTCTCTAGGTGTAGAGGATGCCCCCTGTCTATGGTGATGGTAGAACATCCCCTCCTCTAGGTGTAGAGGGTGCCCCCTGTCTATGGTGATGGCAGACCTCCTCTCCTCAAGGTTTAGAGGATTTCCCCTGTCTATGGTGATGGTATGAACATTCTCTCCTCTAGTGTAGAGGATTTCCCCTTGTCCATGGGTGATGGTATAACAACCTCCTTCCTCTAGGTGTAGAGGATGCCCCCTGTCTATGGTGATGGTAGAACCATCCCCCTCTCTAGTTGGTAAGGGGATCTGCCCCCTGTCGTAGTGATGGCAGAACCGCCTCTCCTCCTAGGTGTAGAGGATTCCCCGTCTTAGGTGATGGTAGAAACCTCTCCCTCTAGGTGTAGAGGTAGCCTCACCTGTCCCTATGGTGATGGTAGAACCTTCTTCCTCTAGGTGTAGAGGATGTCCCCCGGTCTAGTGTGAGGTAGAACCTCACTCTCCTAGTGTAGAGGATGCCCCCTGCTCTATGGTGATGCTAGAACCTCCTCTCCTCTAGGTGTAGAGCGATGTCCCTCTTCTATGGTGATGGTGAACCTCCTCTCATCTAGTGTAGAGGATGCCTCCGTCTATGGTGATTGTAAAACCCTCCTCTCCTCTAGGTGTAGAGGATTTCCCCTTCTATGGTGATGTTAGAACCTTCTCTCCTCTAGGTGTAGAGGATGCCCCTGCTATGTTGATGGTAAACCACCTCTCTAGGTAGAGGATGCCCTGTCTATGTTGATGGTAGAATCGGCCTCTCCTCTAGCGTAGAGGATCCCCCTGTCTATGGTGATGGTGAACACCTCTCCTCTAGGTGTAGGAGGGGGCCCCCTGTCTATGGTGATGGTTAGAACCTCCTCTCCTCTAGGTTAACGGATATCCCCTGTCTATGGTGTGGCCGAAACTCTCTCCTCTAGGGTAGAGGGTGCCCTGTCTATGGTGATGGTAGACTCTCTCCTGCTAGGTGAGAGGATATCCCTGTCTATGGTGATGGCAGAAACCTCCTCTCCTCTAGGTGTCGAGGATTTCCCCTGTCTATGGTGATGGTAGAACCTTCTCTCCTCTAGGTATAGAGGATGCCCATGTCTATGGTTGATGGTAGAACATCTATCCTCTAGGTGTAGAAGATGCCACAGCCTATGTTGATGGTAAATCGCCTTCCTCTAGGAGTAGAGATGCCCCCTTGTCCTGGTCACAGACCTAGGCATAAGGAGACGTAGGAGAGATCCTGCGTACTGCCCATCAGGTATTTGGTTTACATTAGTAATGAGGTCTCCCCTTGTCGTTTTTTTGCTAAATCTGCTTTGCAATATGTATTGTATTCTAGTCTCCCCATTCCCTAACCCCTATCACCGACACTAGTTTCAAGCTTCAATGACCAGACTCGATTTTCAAATCGACATGTCTCACGATAATTTGGTTATAACTTCGGAACGGCTTTAAAATATCCCGGGGATATTTGAGAATGTTTTTCTCGTGACACATTCGTACTTCAGGTTAGTTATAAATTTAAGGCACGTTTTTGGATTCGTTCTGAAAAAAAGTGAAAATTTGGCAAAGTTTGTAAAAATTCTTCATTTCCAAGTTTGAAAGTGTTCTGCTTTCCAGCTAGGAAGTAAAATACCCAAAAAAGTGATAAATACCTTTACGGAATGTCTGCTTTATGTGGGATGATATGTTATGCATCCTCTCACTTTTCTAGGAGGTTATGAGGCCGCAGAACTTAGGTGCGGATTTTTTCGATTTCATGAAAATTGCCAAAACTCACATTTTGAGGGAAAACCAGCTTCCAAAGTGAATTTGTAGAGCCTAAATAATAGTAAAACCCATAAATTACCCCACTAAGAAACTTCACCCCTCACGTATGTAAAACAAAACTTCTATTAAGTCCATGAACCCTGTAAGTGTTTCACATGGGTTAAAAACAAGTATGGACCTGCGATTTAGAAAATATGGAATTTTTTTTGGAAATACATTCATTTAGGCCAAACTGCCAGTTTAGAATAAATTAAATGATGAACCGCACTGCAACGTTTGATGCCCAATCCTCCAGAGTGTAATGATACACATAGTGGTGGTAAACTTCTGTACGGGCGCACGGCCGAGCCATAGATGAAAATGAGGCGCCATCATGCAGATTGGTATTGTCACATTGTACGAATATAATTTTGTTTTTTTTGGTAATGCAAACATATGAGGGCTTATTTTTTTAAGGAATGAGATAAAATGTATAGATAATTCATTTAGGGGGTCTATAGCTTATTCATGAGATTTATTAAACTATTTCAAGGGCGGACACCACAACAAAATCATCAATTTGTATTTTGGGTGTTAGATTTTTTTCCCCCCACTCACCGTAGGTAAAAATACTATTTTATCTTGATTCTCTGGTTCACTACGATTGCGGTTGATACCTCATTTATCTAGTTTTTCTTATCTGGCTCAATTTTCCTGAGCAAAAACCAATCTGGAGAATATCACAAATTGTTTTTGACTGTTGACAATTTTTATGCCCATAACTTCTGTTTTTTCTGTGGTCAGATCTGTTGAGGGCTTATTTTTTGCGAAAAAGAGTGTTCTTTTCAGTCGTAATCATATAGGGAACATAGCTTTTTTTTATCACTTGTTAGAACATTTTTTTGTGCTGGTGTTTGATGAAAAAATTGTTATTACGGGAAGTTTTTCGTATTTTTTTTTTCATCGTTCACCGAGGGGTTCAATATTGTGAGATGTATTGTACAGATTAATACGGACGCGGTGATACCACATATGTAGTGTTTTTGGTGTTATTTACTGTATTTGCATTTTAATGGTTACTGGGAGTTTAGGGGACTTGTATTTTATTTATTATTTAATTATATTATAAAAAGATTTAATTTTTTTTTTTAAACTTTTTTACATTTTCTACTTCTTGGCTTGAATAAGCGATCATCCGATCGCTTATTCAAGCCTTTACACTGCAATACACTTGTATTGCAGTGTAAAGTGTAATTAACTGAGCATGCTGCGCATGCTCAGTTACTTACAGCCGGGTCCTGCCAGGAAGAACGCCTCGGGTCACTCGTCGGGACCCGGGGCAGCGGCAGGAGGGATCGGATCCCCTGGTAAGCACACCGGGGGGGTCCGATCCACGGGGGACACACTTGCACGCCGCGGTCATGCTTGACCGCGGCGTGTAAGGGGTTAAACACCCGGGATCGGAGTTTTTCCGATCCCGGGTGTTAGTGCCGGGTCTGGGCTGTGATATCACAGCCCGACACCGGCACTATACTGACCCGATGTCCCAAAATCTTCTTCTGACGCGGCGCCGTAGAAAGGCGTTGCGTCAGAAGAAGTACCCTTAATGACCGACGTAGAATCCCGATAGGGCGGTCATTAAGGGGTTAATAAGCTTTGTTGTTCTCCTCTGCAACGGTTTGTGCAAGTGTGTGTGTTTATATATCTACTGGTGCCCAAAACTGTATAGAATGAGGCACTGTATAATGCACTGTGCCGCGATTCACTAAGATTGCGCGCCAGATATGATGAATGTGTCGCTTCCCGCTCAGGTCCTTCTATTTTGACCTTCTATTTTGTGGGGCATGTAAGTGCTTGTGCCATCCCCCCCCCCCCCCCTCTCCCGCCCCCATTGTGGCGCATGGAAGCCAGTGCAGCTGCACCAAACAACGATCATGTGCGCGCCGTGCAGCACGACACTTAGTAAATGAGCGCCAAAATTCCATATGTGGTCTGACCATTGATTTGTATAATGGCAAAACTATGTCCTTATCATGAGAATCTATTCCTCTCTTGTTACCTCCCATAAATCAGCATGCCTTTTTAGCAGCTGCCTTGCTCTGGTTACTACAATTTACTTTACCATCCACCAATAACCCCAAGTCTTTTTCAGCTTCAGTTGTACAAAGTAGTTGACTGTTTAGTACATAATTATACTTTTTGTTTTCATGTCTTAAAGGGGTATTCCAGGAATAAGCATAATTCATATACAAATGGGCACTCAAAATATAAGCTAATGTGTAATTTGTTGTTATTTAAAACTGTGCTCCCCTTAGCAGAAAATTTGAATTAGCAGAAGAATTAAAATGCTACTGGCCCTTTAATCAGTCCGTTAATTTCCTCCGCGCGGTCCGTTGTGGAGCAGACACAGGACAGAATATGCCGCTGGTCACATGTCCACATCACATGTTCTGCACCTGCCTGGGCAGGTCATGTGATCACCACTAGTTTGGCTGTAGTTGGTTGGTTGCAGTGCATCCAGTATGACCAGTATTTTGGTGATGGCAGTTACACATCATTACTATGGCAACAGAGCAAGAAAACCTGTTACATCATCACTGGGAGCAGAGCATAAGTGGTAGGAGGAGTTACTGAGAACTAAAGGATCATGGAACATGTAGTTTCCAGTGGCGGCCATCTTAGTGATAACTCCACCTACTTTAGAGAGAACATTAATTTTGTAAATCATAAAATCAAACTATTTAAGCTCTGTTTTGTGATGAATGACATTAAGTATTGTTGTACTCATTTATTTATATCATCATGGGTTTTTGTGTCAGACGTTCATATTCCCGGAATACCCCTTTAAGTACTTAACTTTAAATTTATCCAATTCATCCGTTATAAGGCCATTTCTCTACCAATTTTTCCAGCTTCCAAAAATCCCTGTGTAATGTTGTACTATCCCTACCTATATTAATTACTTTACAGAGCTTAGTATCATCTGCAAAAATGTAATCTCTACTATGTAAACCCTCAATGAGGTCATTAATAAACAGAAAGGGGTTTAATACCGACCACTCTGGCACCACACTGGTAACTTCTACCCGATCTAAGAAAATACCATTGTGATGACCCTATGGTTCCTATCACTTACCCTATTTTTAACCTAAATACACAGATGCCCCCCCCCCCCCCCCCATCACATTCTATGTACCAATCTTTTATGCGGCCAATGCCTTGGAAAAATCTAAATGCACAGCATCCACTTACTCCGACATCTCCAATATTTTAAGTCCTTCACTTATGTATAGTGTCTAAGGTCTACAGTATGATGGGTTAAGTGTACACAGCAGATGATATTCCAATTAAATATTTTATTTTTTATTTCCATATTTGACTGGACTTTTTGATTTCATCAAGGTCTCCTGACATTCTTATGTATGACCATCATTACATTTTACATCATCTTTTACAATGGTGCATGTTCCATACTTGTGCATACTCCATGCATGTATTTGGTGTTTAGTACACAATTGCTGCTAACGTTGTGAATTTTAAGTAACAGACCTGGCAAGTTTGGCTTTTCTCAGCCCTAAATAGAACATTTGAAACCCCATCGTATGACTGGGTGTTTCATGATGGTTGGCGGTTTTTCTGGGGTAGGTTTTAAACTCTTTAACAAGGACCTCTAATGGAAACTTAGGATACTAAACCACCCACCGGTCCTTATGGTGGTCACTCCGTGGCCACAATTAAAATTTAAAACTTTATACTTGCCGTATATACTCAAGTATAAGCAGAGACCCCTAATTTTACCACAGAAAACTGGGAAAACCTATTGATTTGAGTATAAGCCGAGGGTGTAGTATACAGCCAGCCAGCCCCCATGTAGTATACAGCCAGCCCCACGTAGCATACAGCTACTAGAGAAGATAGACACGGAGGAGAAGAGGAGACACGGGGAGCCACCGGGAGCCGCGACGGGGATGGGGAGTTGCGATAAACATTGGGGACACCGGAGGGTGAGTTTTAAGTTTTTTTTTTTTTTTTTTATTGACTCGTGTGTAAGCCAAGGTAAGGTTTTTCAGCACATTTTTTGTGCTGAAAAGCTCGGCTTATACACGAGTATACACTCACCGGCCACTTTATTAGGTACACCTGTCCAACTGCTCTTTACACTTATTTCTAATCAGCCATCACATGCGAGCAACATCGTGCATTTAGCATGTAGACAATGGTAAACAGACAATTTCATGCAGTTCAAACCGAGCATCCGTATGGGGAAGAAAGGTGATTTGAGTGCCTTTTGAACGTGTGCATGGTTGTTGGTCAGAGGATGGTCTGAGTATTTCGAAAAGCTGATCTACTGGGATTTTGACGCACAACCATCTCTAGGGTGTACAGAGAATGGTCCGAAAAAGAAAAAACATCCAGTAGCGGCAGTTCTGTGGGCCGGATGCCAGAGGTCAGAGGAGAATGGTGCCGCTGGTTCGAGCTGATAGAAAGGCAACAGTGACTCAAATCGCCACCGCTTTACAACCAAGTAGGGGGGGGCAAAGACTCTCTGAATGCAGTACGTGACGCCGTGAGCAGATGGCTACAAGCAGCAGAAGACCACCACCGTGGCAACTCTTTCGCTAAGACAAAAACTGAGGCTCAATTTGGCACAAGCTACCTCGAAATTGGCAGAGAAGATTGGAAAAACGTTGCCTGGTCTGATGGATCTCGATTCTGCTGCGACATTTCGGATGGTAGGGTCAGAATTTGGCATCAACCAACATGAAAGCATGGATCCTCCTGCCTTGTATCACCGGTTCAGGCTGGTGTGGTGGTGTCATGGTTTGTGGGGAAATTGTTCTTGGCACTCTGTGGGGCCCTTGGTACCAATGGAGCACGTTGCAGCGCACAGCCTACTGAGTATTGTTGTGACCATGTCATCCCTTATTGACACAATGTACCCGTAACATCTGATGGCTACTTTCAGTCTGATAATGCGCCATGTCATAAAGTCTGGAACATCTCAGACTGGTTTTTGAACACTGGACATGAGGTCACTGGACACAAATGGCCTCCCAGTCACCAGATCATCATCCATAGAGCATCTTTGGGGATTGGTGGAGACGGGAGATTCGCATATGGATGTGCGGCCGAACAAATCTGCGGCAACTGTGTGATGCCATCATGTCATATGGACCAAAATCTCTGGAGGAATGCTTCCACCACCTTGTGTATCTCTTGCCACGAGAATTGAGGCAGTTCTGAAGGCAAAAGGGGGTCCAACCCGTTACTAGCATGGTGTACCTAATAAAGTGGCCGGTGAGTGTATGTTACTACACTGTCTCTTGGTGTTATGCCAAATTGCATAGTTTTCCCCTGTTCACAGGATATTGATAACTTGCTGATTTGTGGGGGTCTGAAAGTTATTCTCTGGTCGGTATAGATCACAGGGGTTGAGCATGCGCTCTAATGCTCTATATGCCCTGTATAGGGATTGCTGTAAAGAGCCAAGAGTTGTTCTTTGCTTCCACCTTCAATATCTTAACTTCAGGCACCTTTTAAGGCACCATCCTTCTTGTATTTTAGGGATAAAGTGTGTTATATTGATATTGTGACAAGGCAGTACATTTTATATGTAGATTAAGATGTTGACTCCCCTTTAAATTCAGAACTCATCATTGTGACAGCTTGTAATATAGCTTTTAACCCTCTGAGCTATGAATTGTCCACTTATTAACTTGAATTGCTCCGACACCATAAGCTCACTATTCTCACTGTTATACGATACTTTCTAAGCACCGGCAGAGGGTCACTATTTGCAAAATGAAGGGTCCATTTACTAGGACTGACATCATTGCTTGAGGCATTCCTATACCTGCCATTCTCCATTACTGACACTGCCATCTGTACAGTGAAATCCTCCCTATGAGTACTGATCCTGTATCCCCTTTATGTAATCTCTTCATCCTGAAACGGCTACTTGTAATCCCTCATTTTGTCAAACCACATGTACTTAATAAAATGACAGATCAGCAGGTTCTAGATGGAAAATGGACAGATTGGTGTTGATAGAAAATGACACCAATAATGCATTGAACTGCTCTTTTGTATGTGTCCTATGTAGTCTACACTCCTGCTTTTCCTACTGATTTGCTATGTGCACTGGCATTTCTGCCGTCCGCAGGTCTGATCTATCTGCTTATGCGCCGACGGTTGTGTAGCGATGTATTTTAGCGTCTGATCAACTGAGGCGATAATAACCAATCATGAGCTAATGACCTTTCCTATGGATAGTGCCCCAAAATCCTCTTTACTATTCTGAGGACAATGGGGCAGATTTACTTACCCGGTCCCATCGCGATCCCGTGGTGTATTGTCCGGCGTGGATTCGGGTCCGGCGTGATTCACTAACATCATGCGCCCGAGTTCCTTCCTGTGTCTCTGCTGCGCCGAGGTCCGCCGGAGTTCACCTTCTTCTTCCCAGTGCATGTGAGTGCTTGATCTTGCGACACATTTCCTTTTTTAAATTCCACGGTTTTTCGTCGTTGGGGAAACCCGACAAAAGTGCGTCCGACAGACCCTTAGTAAATGAGCCCCAATGTGTTTTTTATTTCCTGAGGATTTCAAATGTATAAAACATGTGTAAGCAGTCAGTGAATTCATACTTGTTTTTACTGATTGATGTAGGTATTTCATCTCTATAAACATCCAGCTGGAAAGGAAGAGTTTTATCGTTGGCTGTTAGAATAGAAAAGGAAATGCATATCTGCTAATCGCTTCCAAAACGAGGAATCTTTCTGGGACGCTTTAAGGTCTTTACAAGTGCCGGGAGGTTTTTACTGGGAAGTGTCAGTGCTACAACTACGACAAATTATGGTTGACTAGAAGGGTAAAAGTGAAAGGATTCATAGGGGTAACACTTTTGAACTTCTTGAAGGACTGCACAGGGTCATTGAATGGGTTCAATCGGACCCTGTAGTCTAGCACTGGATCAGAACATTTGTAAAGCTGGATATACTTAACTTGTGTGTCTTTTGCCCGATTCTAGGTGTCGGGAAAGAATGGGAGCACTTTGATTTCACCTGCCTAAGGGTGATGGCACATGTGGCGTTTTGAATGCATTTTTGGCCCCTTTTTAAGCAGTCCGTCAAACGCATCCATTTTTGACAGGTTTGACCAATTATCTTAATTGAAACTGGTCAAAAATGCATGCGTTTTTTGACGGACTGCTTAAAAACGGTCCAAAAAGGTGTTCAAAACGGCACGTGTGCCATCACCCATATGCTTTTGGTCATAGGTGATATGAGAAATATGAGGTTTTCTTCCACCCCCCACCCCCCCATTAAGGACACATGCGTTACTCAACACCTACCCTAATAGGTCACACAATGCAGGTGACCTAATGGGGCCAAGTAATGGGGGAGTTATCCACATTGTGAAAATCATCCGATATCCGCTACCCCATCCAGCCAAGGAAGTTGACCACCTGGGCTTATTCCATCACCAGGCATTTCCAGAGTCTAGTAATTACAGCCAGGACTGCAGTAAGAAAATGTTAAAGCTTTCCTAATGGGCATAGTATCATAGTTTATACGCTTGAAAAAAGACACATGTCCATCAGGTTCAACCAAGGAAGGAATTATTGAGAGATGCAACATCTGTTTGCTAATTTGTTTATAGATCTAAAAAATGGTGTCCAAAAAAGGTCTGTTTGGAACAATTCCACCTCTATCACAACACAGGGATAGATAGATGGAGGGGTTGAAACTGAAAAAATGTTGGACACCTGAACCACCTACTAAAGAGCTTACATTTTTCCACCAATGCCCCACAGGATATTGGATTCTTGTAGAAGAGGTGGGAGGAAGAACATTCTAATCTATTCCCTTAGATAGAACCACAGTCATGCTCCCAAGCAACAACTAATTTGAGGGGGGGGGGAGGGGTCATCATAGCTCATCAGAACTACTGAGATATTTTTGTGAACGTTTTAGTGTTTAGTGTTTTTGTTTTTTGGGTTTTTTTTTTTTTTAAAACCTCATTTGTCTCATATTTTACTACAATATTTAAACTAGGAATAAACCATTTGTCGTTTTCATCAATTATTCATCTGAAAATTGCCTCAGAGTTTCTGCCTTTTTTCGTTGATGACCGCTCGCTGCTAAAAACTAATAACCTAACGTCATAAAACAAGCTTTTATGACTTCTGTTTCCTGTGATTTTCTGCGTAGCTTTCTTTCCGTCTACAATTCCTAGGTGTCTATGGGGCATACGTAGTTAGTGTTTCGTCAAGGTATTGCACCACTACAATGAGGATGGCTGCCCTGGGCCCGGCCGGGTCTGAAGAGTTAAGTTGCTGTCACATTAATGCCCCAAGCGTTTCCCTGCATATCTCTCACCTCCACTGCTACATAATGGGAGCAAAATTGCATTTCTAAACATTTGAACTGCGGGTAACCAACACCTCACTAAACTGATCTCATTCAATTGCTTCAATTTAGCAGCAGGATTTTTCCCCCCTTCCCTGTAGCACATTACCTTAGAGCTGAGTGATGTTGATAAGGCCCAGGCCTGAAAAATTGGATCCCTGATAAGGGGTCCTGTTATCAGAAGGTGGTGGTGCGAGGGGGGGGGGGTGCTGTTCCTCATTTCCATTTAGATGACTATTGATTATTTATTTATCCCGGCAAAGTGAGCCTCGCTTCCAATCTTATCTCAGCCGCCGCTTGTCAGCAGAAAAGAGAGATAGAGTTTACAGACATCACTATCTCTGATAAAAGTTACACTGGGCCTTTTCTTTCCCTTTTTTTAATCCTTGACTGAAAGGATAACTTTTTTCCTCCAAACAAGAAGTGACGGCGTTGGATTTTCCATCGTGATTCCTGACAGCCGGCCACATGTATTTATAGCCCAGATACCCCACTTTTACCAGTTTTTCTCGCTATTTCTGGGTTGCAAAAGTCACTGTTTCTCGTCTGTATTTGTCCACAAAATGCAATGCATTAAACTCACTCCCGTTATTTAAAAAATGAAGCTTAATTTTTATGCATCTATAAATAAATGTTTTTTTAACAGAATAGACAGGATTTTCAAGTTTTAGATAATCTCAATATTTCATCTCAAGACTGACAAACTGGGGCATATTTACTTACCTGTCTGAGTTGCGAAAACCCGAGGTGCGTTCCCCGACGATCCTGCACTGTGTCGCGTAGATCCTGCGCCCGATATCCTGCATGTGTCGCTCCCCGGTCAGGTCCGCCGGAGTTCACCTTCTTCTTCCCGGTGCATGTAAGCGCATGGCTTGCGACACAAATTTGATTGCTAAACCCCTCGCTTAGTCCGAATCTGTCGAATCGTCCGATGGCCCGCGCCCCCCCCCCCCCCCCCCATTTCTGTTGCATGAAATCCGATCATGTTTAAAGAAAAGTTATGCAATAAAGATATTAATTGTAGACACCTTTGATAACTGTTATAGCGGTTTATTTTATACAGGGGCTAAAGTACAGTAAATTGCCATCCAGAGGTCTTTTTGTAACTAGAGGTAGTCTATAAGTCAGGTGTTCTTAAGTAGGGGACCGCCTGTACTTGCCTTCTGTCACTCCCATTGTCCTGTGCCGCCACCCGTCACTGAAGATTATAATGGTCAGATACTGGGACTGATATTTCCATAACTAGGGGGCTAAAAAGATAATTCCCCTGAATCTGTGCAGCAGCCCCTACATAATTCTCTGTTAATCTCCACATAGGAGGTAGTGAAAGGTCCTCTTTAATGGTTTCAGTGCCTAAGGGGGTCCTAAAGCCCTCAGTTTTGTAAATAATACATGGCAGGAGGGGTACTAACCCCTCAAATCCGTAAGGCTAAGCTCTGTCACAGAAAATAGGTTGCATAGCAGTTTGAGTGTATGAAATAGATATAGAATATTTCTTTTATGGTCATTATATGGAAAGCTCCCTTAGAGCAGTCATTTATTACCTTCCAGTACTAAGCTGCAGCATTACAATATTTGCTATTTTTCGGCGGCCGGCCAGTAAGTTCGGACCTTGGCTGTGCGAGCCCATAGCTAAATCTGCCTGTGACCCAGAACAAGGCGTGCTTGTGCAGTAGATCAATCATTGCGCCTGGCTCTCTCCTGACGGCCGTATTACTGCCTCACATAAACGCCTCCCGCTGCCACATAAACAAACTTGTTTCCTCTCAGGCCACTGACATTTTTAAGGTCTCTGTAAAGGGTACAGGAGGCCTGCGGTCCTCCGCATGGTGTCACAGGGAGACCCCCGGTTCAACTCCAGCAATAAATGCTGCAAAGTAGGAACTCCCTAGAGGCTGCGACATGTTTAACCTCTTCCGCCTGAGCTTTAAAAGTCTTAATTTTCTACCTGTCCGGCGTTTGACCGTGTGTTAAGGCTCAGTTTATAGCAGCTGCAATAAAGTGGGGTGAATATGGCGCCAGTACACACCGAACTTATGAAATTAATTAAAAAAATAATAATAATTATAATTAATTTTAAAACAACCAGAATCCTTAGGTTGGATTTTCGCGCTTCAATATAATTTTTTTCGAAGTTGCCGAAATATTGCAGCAGTATAAGCAAAATTTTACTGCAGTTTCACCATAAAACCGCAACTAAACTTCAACAATTGATAGAAGTGGAAATTGTAAATCCTGCCCCAGTGCATTCAGTGGTACTGTACAGAAATAGGAAGTATTGAGGGTAATAAAAAACCAAATCAGTCCACTAATGTTTACAATATATAATAAAAATCTTGTTTGCGATCATACATTATGCATAGAACAGATGGTGGGAAGAGAGTAAGACAAATAGTGCAGATCTGTCGTCCTCGCTCGGTATTATACATACCAGGGCGTATTGGAGTAAGTGAAGGCGCTATGGCGTAAGGTGCCATGATGCGGCTCACTGCTGCTCCATGCCAGGCTTATATCACAAGTTATTACCAGCGAGTCTTACCACTGCAATGTATCAGAATGGGCAGTGCAGATTTCACAGTCGCTCTTCAATGAGTCCAGGGCAGCCCGAGTAAAAATGTTCTGATGTTTTTATCTTCTAGGTCCTCAGTATCGATTGGAGAAACAGAACCAGCCAAATGTGCCTGTGGATCTGGACAGTACACTGGAAAGTCAGAATTCCCTGGAGTTCTGCCTGGTCAGAGAGAACAGTAAGTATTCACACTTCACTTATCTGTGCATCTCCGATCCTCTTTATAGGAGTATTTCCCCATAACCGGTGATTGATGGACTCCCTCTAGATGTAAGTATCAGGATCTTGGTTATCGTGCTCATGACGGATCTTTGCAGAGGGTCTGACTCCAGCTTTGCTGAAATGAAAATCTCGAGATAAGTGATGAGGGGGCCATGAGAAGATGGAAATGGAATACATTACATTTTAGTACAGGTTGTATTAGACCCATCCTTTATTTGGTGTGGTTAACCGTTTACAGTGTTGACCCATTTGGCCCAATGATTTTGGGATTAAATGGGAGATTTTCTGTTTTATAGATTAGCGTAGGTTTCTTAACACGGCAGCAATTGCAAATCATCCTTTACTAGTTGTCTGCCACATTGATGATTTGTTGACAGGGTTTCCCACTGACTCATTTGCACAGCTTGGTTGAGGATGCTTGCCTTTTAAAAGGGGATAAAAAGCTGGCAAACAACACGGGTTCTGTTTCCTAGATCTGGTGGCACCATGTGTACCAGTGATGCCAAGGGCATGTCCCCTTCCTCCGACACTGCAGCACTGCCTGTTCTTTGCAGTCCAGCAAAGAACATGCAGCATTCCAGTCCAGCAAACAGCACAAGCCACAGGCAGGCTTTGCGCAAGCTATCAGACTAAGGCAACATTCACACTGCCGTTGCCCGCCGTACCGTAGCAAGCGGGCAAACGGCAGTGCTGGAGGAGGGGCAGACCGCCACTCACCCCGCCCATCTCTACAGGAATATAAGGTGCACGGCACCGTATTCCAGAGAAAGATAGGACATGCCCTATCTTTCTACGGGGTATGGAGAGGTACAGTGCCGCAGGTGTGCTGCACCCTACCGCTCCCATTGGGCGCTGTGATTCCATTGCGATGTACAGGGGACGTATATCGGCCGTATATACGTCCCCATACGTTTGTGGCACCAGACTTGCACTGCGACGTCACTGCGGACTAGGGCCCTATATACAGCAGATAAACTGCCCACATAAGGGTGAAACCACTACCAGGAACCTGGTAACAGACCCTAAGAGACCCTGCAGGTTAAAAGGGAAAACTTACTTCATCTGGCAGTTACTGAATGGTGGAGCAGGCGGGTACTAGAAGTCAGAGATAGACCAGTGTTCACACCAGGACACAGAAACCCATCCAGACAACAACAAACTGAGTTAAGGAAAGCGGGGTGACACCGGGAGTGATAACACAGAAGGACCAACAACATATACAGTCATACAAGCGAAGTTGGACAACACCAGGTCAAAATCAAGATGGTGGCGAGGCACAGAAACGGATAACGAGAGTGGTCGAGTAAACATAGCAGAGGTTGGATACACAGAATAGAAAAGTAATAGCGAGCAGAAATCGGGAAAAGCTAGTAGTGGACTAATGTAACCAGCAAAGTGTAATTGAACTGGGTATTTAAAGGAGTTCCCAGACACCACCCCAGCTGCTGACTGTATCAGCTGCCCATCACTCCAGTAACCCTTGCTGGACAGGGCTGGGCTGCAGTGGAGCTGGACACAGATGTTAAACATTGTTTCCCTATATTTGTGATGGTGTAACACCTTTAGGCAACACAGCCCCATTTATTTCAGAATTGGACGGCCCCAGAAGAGAGATCACCGCTGATAAGAATATTATAGCAAATGCTTTATATAAGGTGGGGGAATACCAATACAATCGAGTCTCCATGTACTTGTACCTGCATCTTCGCCTTCCATTGAAAACAACTGGGCTAAGATGATAATGTAACACGAGGCAGACGTGTCATTGTGTGTTTGATGCCGTCTGTATGCGAGAAGCGTGTGTTCATATCATTAAACACAAAGCAGATTATGTATTATGCAGATTGCATTGTCTGCCCCCACATCTTTATATAGAGCCCAGGCCCCGTCCGCTTCCCCCAAATATGCTGGAGATTTACAAGCCGAGAATCCAGCCCTTTCTACCCTCTAAAATACAAGTTGTGCAGACGCGCGTCCTTTCCACGGCTAATTGAATTTTATATCCCGCCGCTTGCTTTCTATGATGCTCCCCTCCTCATCTTATCATTAAGAACTAATTAGTATTCAAGGGAAATTGGTCTTAATATATTAAAATTGGTTAAGTGCCTTTAGACCTGTTTGAAAATCCAATGTCTTATTGGAAGCTGTAACTGGGGACTGAGTATGTAATTAATTGAATTACAATTAAGAATTTTCATTAAGCAAAATACTAGTACATTAAAATAATAAGGCATCATGTTTTCTGTCTGTTAAAGCCTCTGTTTTTTTTTTTAATGTGCCGGAAGCCTGAAAACTCCTAGTATATACTTTGGGGATATTTCGTAGACTTGGGCAGGTATAGAATGTCCAGATCATTTATCACCATCATAATGACGCTTGAGATGTTAGATTCAGCAGTTTTTCACAAAGGGATTGTATTGAGATCATGGAATTCTTTTTTAATTAAAATTAAGGCCCCCTTCACATGAACAGATCCACCATGTACTTCTATGGGCTCATACATATGGATGTAGCCATCCACAGTGCAGGTCCCATTCCTGCAGGTTGCAGCTCCAGCCCTCTCTTCTATTGCCCTTAGGACCTCACTGCAGACAACACTGGGCCATGGGGTCCTGTGCATAAGGCTGTACAAAGTATGGCATGAAGATGACCCCTTGCTTAAAGGGAACCTGTCAGCAGAAATTTACCTAATAAACCACTACCATTATGTTGCCACCTTCCGGATCGTGTTTCTTTCATGGTCCAGTGCGGTAGCATCATTCAGAAAATCAACTTTGTAAACTGGTTGTATAAAGTCAAGGAGGTGGAGATTTTGACAATGAAGTCTTGATCTCTCAGAAAGCCCCCTTCACTGTAATTAATGGTTCTGCATCCAGAGACTCCACTAACCAGATCTCCTGAAGTCTGATGCACAATATCAATCACGGTAAATGAGGCGTTCAGAGCTCCCCACCTTGACATCAGTGTTGAACTCTACGCCTCCTTGACTTTATACAACCAATTTTACACTGTTTGACAATATATCGGTAGGGGTTTATTAGACCAATTGCTGATGAAAGGTTCCCAACAGCCTGCCCAACAGTAAACTAATGACTTCTAGTTTGTCTTCTCTCCATAACTCAGTGTAGCATCACATGCCGGCCTATCAGACAGATGGCTAACCATGTAATGCATGGAGTACCATCTCTACTAGATTATGGCTCCTTAAAGGGGTTGTCAACTTTTTCGTAATTAATTGATATTGTTTGTGTAATCAAAAGTTATATAGTTTTTCAATGTACTTTCTGTATCAATTCATCACAGTTTTCTAGATCTCTGCTTACTTTTCTGTTATAGAAAGCTTCTATCTATGGTGTCTGTCTATGGTGATGTGATGGACATGCAGGTGCTTGAGCTTTTATTATCATACATCTCTGATTACTCTCTGTGATAATAGCGAAGATCCACAAGGAGACGTCTCGTTCTGGAAGGCGCTGTCCCACACATATGTCATTTTCCACCTGACGAAGGCTCCAGCCTCGAGCCGAAACGCGTAGTGTTTTACCCTTTACTTTTATTAAAATTGCTCTTATGGATACACCATCCCGGTCTATTCTCTGAGTGTGACAGCGCCTTTCAGAATGGGACGTCTCCTCGTGGATCTTCGCTACACAGCCAAGTCCGCCAACACTGGTTTGCCCGGACCTGAGTCCCGTCGGCAGCAGTCCCTCAATTTATTTTATGACACGCTCCATTTTTCACTAAACCAGGTGAGAGAGATTCTACTATACATTTCCCTTATCAAACGAAATACACTTGAATCCTCTGCGCTTTTTGTCTCCCCCTCCCATTGGCCACGTTGATGCATACCTGTGGATCCCCACATTAACGCATTCAACGCCAGCCCTCCGTTTGTCTCTGTGATAATAACAGCCTGTGCACCTGTGTTACATCACATGACCATGGACAAATTTCTATCCATTGCAAGCTATAGCAGGACAGCAAGCAGAGATCTAGAAAAGCATGAAGAATTCATACAGAACATATATTGGCAAATTTTTCATTACACAAACCATATAAATTATTTGCTTTAAAGAGAACCTACCACCACGAATCTACCTATAAAGGTAGATCGTGTGGTAGGTGGATGTAAGGGACGTGAGGATAGCTCTTCTTAGAGCTAATCCTCACGTCCCCTCTAACTTTTGGGAAACTTTATTGACCTAATATGTAAATTTCGTTATGCAGCTAGTCAAAGGAGTTCTAAATCTTTGACTAGGCCTTGACGAGGCTACACAGCGTGGCTACTCCACGCCCCAGTAGCCGCATTACTCCTCCTACCCTGTTGTGTGCGGCGCGCAGCTCCTCCTAGCTGCGCTTCCTCGTCCGACAAGCCGGCTACTGCGCATGCAGTACGAGGGCGCGCAGCTACGAGGTGCTGCGCGCCGCACGCAACAGGGTAGGAGGAGTAATGTGGCTACTCGGGGCGTGGAGTAGCCGCGCTGTGTAGCCTTGTGCCGGCTACTCCACGCCCCAGTAGCCGCATAACGAAATTTACATATTAGGTCAATAAAGTTTCCCAAAAGTTAGCGGGGACGTGAGGATTAGCTCTAAAAAGAGCAATCCTCACGTCCCTTACATCCACCTACCACCCGATCTACCTTTATAGGTAGATTCGTGGTGGTAGGTTCCCTTTAAGTCCATATGTTTTTATATCACTTATAGGCCCATGTTTCTATCCTTTACAAAGTTACTGGTGTTGGAGTACCCTTACACTGTCTATAGCTATCAAGTAAACATTGCTCAGCCAACAGCTATTCCTTCTGACCTCTCTATTACACACGAACACTCATTTTAATGGAGCACGTGTCTAAAGGGAAATCTGCCATCAATATCACAGACTTTGAGACACTTACTCAAAGACTGTGATTGTGATAATCTTCTTACATTTGTTATCTATGGCCTCCTTCCTTCCCAATTAAAATATTATGCTAATGAACCAGACAGACTCTGTGCGGGTATTATCAGAGCCCCTCAGTGCTGTAGCTTCACAACCTGTCTCATCCCCTCTGCTTCCTCAGCACTTCCCCCTTCCATCGACCTGATGTAATCTCCTGCACAGTGTAACAGCCTGTGAAGCTACAGCACGGAGGAGCCCGCAGCATTTTTTGCTTATTGAAAACTTGATGTTAGAAGGAAGGAGGCCATGGATAATAAATATAAGAAGATTATCACAATCACAGTGTCTGGATCTATGAGTAAGTGTCCCTGGTTTATCATGATGGATTTCGATAAGCTACAGCTAGCTACCACTAGGCACCTGTGGCATCTACTTTTCGACTAGTTAATGGTTGACTCCAGTAGATGTAAATAATTAATAATATGACTATTCTCAGCAATCTTGAGAAGAAATGTCTCGTATATACACCACCTACAAAGGAGTTGTGCCTATAAGTGGAGCTACAAGATACTTGCACATCCGTAGGCACATTTACCTTTGGTTGCCCTTGTGCTTTGCTTTTTTCCTAGTCCTTACTTTTGGCATTCCTGGATAAATTGCGTTGTATCTTATGACAATGACACTCACCCTTTAGTGTGTAACTTGTGAAGCCTTCATGATTTTGCACTTCTATTCTTTATTTGTTGTCTTTTACCTCTATGTGTAATCATTTCTGCCGGGATGTATGACTCTTTCCCATCCAGCGCTGTTTTGCACCGTAGTAGCAATTTTCAGATAAATGACATTCATTCCATACATAAAGGCGAGTTTATTTGCACTTCTAGCACATGGCACTTCCACTTAAAGAAAACAATGACGTCTTCATTAATCTGCCTCTAGAACCCAGAGATTGTGGCTTTTAGGTCCTGCATTAGCCGCTGCAGCGAGCGCTGTGTCACGCTGTCTCCCATAGAGGCTAAATCAATGTTTCTGCCATATTTTATGCAGCACTTTATTTAAAAGCATCTGACTGATTATTTCCCGGCTCCCGACGCTGGCATCACGGGGGCTATATTTAAACAAAATCCGTCAGAAACCTTCATTTCCAAATTGGTTGTGATCCAAAATATCATATAAAAGGCAGGGAAATGTCTGGCATTTTGTAGCGTTATTCGCAAAGTAATTGACGTTTTGGCTTAATGAACGGTTACCTTCATTATAACTAATAGCTTCAAGAAAATGCAGGGTGTTGGTAAAGAAGGATATATGACGTCCATAATGGGGCCAGTGGCAGCTTTATGGGAAAAAGTTGTTAAAATCCCACAGTGCCTAAATCATTGGGGAGTGGAGGGGAAAGCAAGATTAACCCCTGCCGTTCTGGAAAGAGCCAACTTCATTTTCCTTATACAAGTGAGAGGGGATATGTTTGCTATTTCCAGAGCCGCATATTAGTAATTATAGGAAAGTCATTCCAATTGGGATTAATCTAAGGGGCCATTTTTAGTGTAAAGGTTGTGTGAGGAAACCAGAGGACTAGGACGAAAGCCACGCAAACACGGAGAGAACATACAAACTCTTTGCAGATGTTGACCTGGGTGGAAATTGAACCCAGGACCCCAGCGCTGCAAGGCAGAAGTGCTACCTTTTCCAATAAAAAATAAAAGTTAGATGAAAGTTTACCTTTCTCTCTGCAGATCAGTGTCCCATGGGAGTGGCCGGGGTAGGAGTGACCCCCCATTCCCCCCCCCCCCCCCCCCCATAAAACCGCTCCTTCATACGAGAGATCTGGGCGTTTTTTAATTTGAAATGGGGGTGGTGGGACACTGCTCTGCAGATAGAAAAGTAAACTTCCTTCTAACTTTTATTTTTATAGGGAAAATCTAGTTTTATTATTTAAAAAAACGCTTTGGCAATGTGCAAACTATTCTCTATGGGGACATGGGGGTGACAGAAAAAGGGCTCCTGATGACAGGTTCATTTTAAATGGGAACCTCAGTCATCCTTATAATTAGGATGCAGGTTGGGTTGAGCCTTTCTGACTCATTAGCATAATTTCCCATGTTGATTTTAGAAGGCAAGAGGGGATACCACACTGACCAGGATTAAAGAAGCACCTTTGACTCTGCAAAAAACTGGGACCCTGCACTCCCTGTGTAGCGTGTGGGACAGCAGTGTAGGGTTAATTTAGAGGATGCTTGTTCTAAACCAGCACTGTGAACCCCAAGACTTTTAGGATCAATAATATGCTATCAAAATCTAGCTAGTTTGTTTATGTCCATGTGCAATGTGATACCCAGAAAAAATTGGTTAAAAAAAAAAAAAGCTGATTTTCTGCTAGACCTTTGGGGCACATTATTTTGTCAGGATTTGACCTTCTATCACTCAGTAGTACCTGTCTGACCCTTTGTATATGCTGTGCCTACTGTGTCATCTATAAAGTTCTGTTTCATGCAATTTAAGCAGTTGTTCACTTTTATACATAAATTATTGTAACTTGTGTTAAAGGGCTTGTCCACTTCAGGCAAATAATAAGATCTTTTTTGTAGAATGAAAAATGATACAATTTTCCAGTATATTCTCTTTATCAATTTCACACAGTTTTCTAGATCTCTGCTTGCTGTCATTCTATGGGTGCGTTCCCATGACACTGAATCAAAGCGTACAGGTGCGGGCCACGTGCGTTCGCATATTCCTTTCTGTGCAACCGTATCCAATCAGCAAACGGCCCCCGGTGTCTCATATTGTCCAAATGCAAGACATCAGGGGCTGGTTACCGATCGCACGTGTTCCCATAGAAAGGTATATTGAAATAGCTGTGGCACGTCCCCAGGCACTTTGATTTAGTTTCTAAACGGAGTCATAGCAAAATCGTGTGACGGCACCCTAAAGGAGGATTAATTTTTTTTTCCTGTGGGTGGTCATGTGCTCCTCACACCTTTTGTTGTGTTGTTTGATCTCTGCATTAATATTTCTCGCCATCCCCTCCCTTCTGCTGTAATTCCCAAACAGAAGCCTGCTGCTGCACTTACTCAATGCTGCCAGAGGGGCTGTGCTGTGAAATTTCACAAACCAGTGTGCTTCAGTTCTCCAAGTCCAGCTACAATCCTAGAATATAAATGCCATTTTTACAGTCCTGCTGCTACTAAGACCACACAGAAAAGTATGATTACACAGATCTCCAGGGTCAATGCCTAATGCTGTGTGCAGCTTCGTATGGTCAAAACTGCTGGGAGACTCCCTTCAAAGTCTATTACAGTTGTGTCATCTAAACAAATGGGGAGAACAATGACCTTAGTAGTCACGTTCAGGCCCCAGGCCAGTGATTAACTAAAGTCAGCTTCTCGGGGACATAAAAGCGAAACATACGTTCTTCTAGCTGAAGCGCCCCGCATCATACATATAGGGAATGTGCAAGGTCTCTTACCCAGTTTTTCAAGTGGGGGTGAAGGGTATAGAGCAGTGGTGGCGAACCTATAGCACGGGTGCCAGAGGTGGCACTCAGAGCCCTCTCTATGGGCACCCTTGCCATCACCCCAGGGTAGAGTTTGACAGACAGGACTCAAGGCCTCTTGCAGTCCCAGGCAGACCAGGACCCCAGAAGGAAGCTACAATGATAATCCAAACTTCTCCTTCTTTCTACTTTATTGATGTCCTCGGGTGCCTATACAATTTAAACCTGTGAAAGAGCAGGGAGTCATAAGTTACTGCCTAAATTGTTGCATTGGCACTTTGCAAAAAATACCTGAGTTTTGGATGTAGTTTGGGCACTCGGTGTCTTAAAGGTTTGCCATCACTGGTATAGACAGCTTGGGCTAATATGTGACCAAGGAACTGACAGGGCCCCTTAAAATAGCTTTCTGTACCCATTGGACTATCCATTTAAGTAAGGACCCAATTACAGTGCCCAACCTGCAGCAAGAAAAAAATAGACCTTGGTGACATTTTATCTTCAGCTAAACACATGTAAAAATATTCAATACTGTCTTCCAAAATCTAACTTACTGAAAGTATACAATTTCTAAATGTTTTCAAACTGGACATTTCTCTCATTCAGACCACAAAAATTAATCGCTTGCTATATCTATATCAACAAAGATCTGGTAAACCTGAGCAATACATTACATCACTAAGAAGACGTTGCCCCTGATCCTTGCTCCTCCGTGTGTTTTGTTCCACAGGAAGCTCAAAGTCAGGTGAAGATCCAGGAGGAGAAGCTTGGCTCCTCTTGATGTGTCTGTATGTGGGTTATGGATGTGGTGGCTCAGGGTTTGAGAGCTTCATCCATCATATCTAATGATAATGTTACTCAAGCTTGTTACATTTGATCCAACAGGCTTTAAGGGGATTTAAGTGTCCCAAAATGATCTGATCATACTTTCTACTTTACTGTAAGATATACATGATGCTTCTCTTATAGGTTCCAGAGGAGAAGAGCCCCAGGAGGAAGAGACACAGATTGATATTGCCACTGTGCAGGATATGCTTAGTAGTCATCACTACAAGTCATTCAAGGTCAGCATGATTCACAGGCTAAGGTTCACCACCGATGTCCAACTAGGTAAGACCACATATACATACTCATGTACAACTTTGCAGGATTTTCTTTAAAATTCTACCTAATTCCTACTATTAACAAGTGGAACACTTAAAATAGTTTTTCTGAGATAATGATATTGATCTAGGTCTTGAGTATAAGGTCAATGCCGAACCTGACTCTACTATTCCCTTGAAATGGAGATGAACTGCAATTCCCCACCTGGCCACTACACAGAGAACTGAGTTGTACTATTGGTTTTATTCTCTGTTATTGTTCTGATGCTGGTATCAACTGCTCAATGTGGTCCCATGTGCTAGAGCAGTCCGATTAATGATTGATCCTAGACAACCGATTTTAAAGAACTCCTGTAACCAGAATTTTACCCCTCACACCAGTAGTTCCTGCTGGGAAAGGGTTAAAATACCTCCAGGCATCACCTAAAATTATCTGTCATTTATGCATTGTGCTTTAATTACAGCCATTTTTCTGATATGCTAATGAGTAGACATGAGTCAACTTCTGAATAGAAGAGTCATGTTTTCTCCAGGCTGCCAGTGAACCCCGCCTCTATCTTTTGATTGAAGTCCTCACCCTCTCCACCTACTGTCCTTACCAGAATGCTGTCTCTCTCACTGTATGGTGTATTAAGCAGTGAGCACTGTGTGACACCATTATGACACCATTACATGCTCCCCCGATGGGCAGGGTCAAGCGGTGGTGGGCAGAGCCATGTACCAGTGGGCAGAGCCAACATAGCCAAAGGCAGGAACAACTATACTGGTTGGAGGAGGCAGATGTAAGCTGGGACGCCTGCATTGTACTTTTCAACAAAGTCACAGTGGGGTGTGGGGTGAGTAAGGTTTATTGTACCTGTTCTTGATGACAGGTTCCCTTTAACTATAGCATTATTTGTGTTACTGATACAGAATCATCTCTTACTATAAGATATATCTGCACCACAGTGATTTTTCAGTCTTTGGCTTTCATAAGACATGTTGCCAGCTCTGCTGTTTTGCTCATTCATGGTAGTTGTCCTTTATTATTTGTAAATATGGATTAATTTCCATTTACTGAATCCAGCTTATAAGCAGAATTTATGACTTTATTCTCATTTAAGGAGACAACAGCATATGGCTATATTTATACCATGCATATTTATTTGCCTTTTATTAAAGACTAATGACTTGTTTTTGTCTTGGGATCAGTAGCATATTGATATGTCTTAAAGATGAGTAATCCCTAATTTAGCTAATTTTAATATAGTATACATGTTTATGGCCCATCTGGAGGAGGGTGGATTACGCACCTTATAATTTATCTTGTGTCTGAGGGATAGCCTTTTAAAAGCACCTTAAATGAGCGCCAAAGCCCATGACACCTTGAAGGGCATAGTATCCCATCATTGAAGACCTCCCTCAACCATCGTCAAACTGAAGCTGACAGTGTACGGCACAAATGTATGAGAGATGTATATACGGCCGACGTATATATACGGCGTATATACCTCCCCCATACACGGCAGTGGGCGCATGGCGCCCTAAGGGAGTGGTATATCCTTCTGTAGCCGGGAGAAGGATGGGACATGTCCTATCTTTCGCCGTAATACGGTGCCGTGCACCATATATTGCTATGGAGAGGGGCAGGGGTGAGCGGCGCACATCCCCTCCTTCTCTCCCTGGCGCTGATGTATGCCCACCATACTACAGTAAGGCAGGCATACATCGTGTGAATGTAGCCTAAGGCCCCATGTTGTCAAACTTATGGGGGCCCTTGATACTGCCACATCTCGGCTCGCATAGACGTATATTGCATCCTATCATGGTGTGGTGAGTACAGACTGTCTTGCCGTGACCGAGCTGGGGGGCTGCATGCTCACCTCTTCTCACTAGCACCCAGCTGTAAGCTCACCAGGGCAAGCATATTTTCATGTGCATGAGGACTAACTATTGTGAATCAATAGTGCAGATGATAATTATGATCTTTGTAAAAAGAAATATGTTCCTGTGTCCTTCATTTCCCCATGCCTTGCTCTGCAGTGTGTCTAAATCTATACATTGTATAGATCCTGTATATACACACTTTGCTAAGCTAAGTGGATTTATTTGTAGGAATCTTGCTGGACTTGCTGAGTAACTTCAGTTACTTCTGAGGAGGTGAGGGCAGCTTATAACTGACTCATCTTTAAGGCAAAGACCTGAAGAGGTTTGTCTCCGCCCACTTCTCTGCTGATTTCAGTAGCTTCAGAATATATATAATATATGCATCGTTCTGTTTGTTTTGACAATTTGGTAAAAATAATTATGGAATTGGAGTTACATTTTAAATACATATTTGATTGAAACCGATCCTGTACCGAACAGTGTATCAGAAGTCTTATACACAAAATAGACAAAAGAGACTAAACATTAATTCTTCCCATACTTAGAGCATATTTCACTAGATGATTTCAAAGAAGATTAGACTCAATTATTAGTTTCCAAGGAATAGCTCATTAGACACTTTATCACATTCCTTTATCTTTCAGCTGAGTGGAGTAAGGGGCAGAAAGCTGATTTATACACACTGTTAAAAGCAGGAAGAAAGGCAGGGGAAAAATAAGGGAACATGAACGTGTTTCTTTAATAAGGTATATTATAATCATTTGCCTATTGATTTATGTGATTTTGTTAAAAGTTTAGTTAAACTTCAAAGGAAGTGCCCCAACAAGGTAACCTATACCCCATAGCTAGGCCCCCTGATTGGCATTCACTTCTGAGCGGCTGCTTCCCATGGAAGTGAATGGTCACGCACGCACACTGGGACTTCATTTGACTTTCAATACGTCAGTCTCCTGATTCTTGAGATTCCCAACAGCAGGACCCCCGTCTTTCTCTAACTGTGCCCTATTCTGTGGATAGGAGAAAAGTTACTATTAAAGGACAACCACTTTAACTTAAAGCATCTGCACTCCAATCTGTGAGAAGTACCATCGTCTATCAGGTGCCATTTACACAATATTACTATTTACAACCATCTCAAAAACCTATTTGTAGCTATACATTGTCTTCAGGCTGTAAATATCTCCAGGTATCAGCGGCTATAGGTTGTCTGTCACACAGCACAGACAATTATATCTGGGAAATCTACTTCCCAAGAGCTATCGATTCCCGGCCAGCAGCTTTATTGATCACACTCCTTGAGTGAAGGGAAAAATATATGGAATGAACAAACACCCACAGACTGCACTGCAGAAGGTGACTGTGTGCGGACCTGTGACCTGGAAACCCCGTCCGCTATAATCGCTTGCAAATCCTTTAAGTATTTAATTTGCTGCAGCGCCACCGCAGGTGCTTTAAAGCATTACACCATACATATTCAAATCCATGCAAATTCAAATGTTGCCCAATCTGGCCCATAAATAAAAATTTTAGACAGAAGATCTTTTTCCCATCCTTACCCTCATGGAGATATCACTAATAGGATACATTAAAAATGGATTCTCTGAACTAGACCCACTCATTTCATCGTCCCAGGAGTCATGGGAGGCAAAGAAAGGGCACAAGGAAAGAAAAATTCAGTGGCGAAGATCATAGTCTGTTGAGTTATCCAGCATTGATGGGGTATGCTAAAGATAGATGCAGGACCATAACTTGATGGGGTGCAGAACGTGTTTGTGCACCAGGGCACAAGAACTGTAGGTAGCAAATTATGAGTTTTTTTATTAAGAGGGTCTGGTACAGGATATGGATTGGGGCCCAGCAGCTTTAAAGCTTGTTATACTCCATCCACAGGAACCCCCATTGATCAGGAGTATGGGACTTCCCGCAATTCAGATAATGGGTGTCCCATTCCCAATAATGGGTGGGGCCCATCTTTCTCTGGCACACTCATTCAATATCTAATTTCATACAATTTCTCACACTTCAATACTATTGAATGGAGCAGCATGACAAGTACAGGCGGTCCCCTACTTAAGGACACCCGACTTACAGACAACCCATAGTTACAGACGGACCCCTCTGCCTACTGTGACCTCTGGTAAAGCTCTCTGGAAGCTTTACTTTAGTCCCAGACTGCAATGATCAGCTGTAAGGTGTCTGTAATGAAGCTTTATTGATAATCCTTGGTCCAATTACAGCAAAAATTTTGAAACTCCAATTGTCACTGGGACAAAAGAAAAAAATTGGTCTAGAACTTCAATTATAAAATATACAGTTTCGACTTACATACAAATTCAACTTAAGAACAAACCTCCGGACCCTATCTTGTACATAACCCGGGGACTGCCTGTACCCATCCTCTCCAGATTGCTGGGAGGTCCCATTATTCCAATCGGTGGTGGCCACGGGTCTCAGGCCCTCGCCGGTCAGCTTGTTATTCTGTGGATGGGGATACTCTCCTAACTTGATACAACTCCTTTGAGTTAAAATACTGAATTTATGACTAATATGAAACTGGTGGAAGTCCAACCTATTCCTTACAATGATGCCATAGACTTCCTCCAATCACTTGAATGGGATGAGGATGCTGTAAGTGTTCCAGTAACAGCTATCTATTGTTTAGTAATCTGGGGAGAAATATTACATTTAATAATGGCTACTATGGGCTATGAAGGGGCTGCCGTTATATATCCTAATGCTATACTTGGCAGTATTTATTTTGTGCTCTTGTCATTGCTTGAGTGAGTATATGGTTTATGTGCAGAAGACACAGAAATCCTCACCATAGCGTTCCCCTGTATGAGGCTGTAATAGATGAACGTAGCCAGGACCATCCTGCAGATAAATATAATAGAGGTTTGCACGCTCTTTACATGATAAAAAGGCAGATGAGTGACTGGAGCGGCTGCTTTCTCCCATTGCACAACTCCATGCCTGGCCCACTTGCCCCTTGCTGGAAAGATTGATGGCTTTGAGGGTGACCTTGGCTAGGAGCAGGAGCCGGTGATGTATGTACCAGGCTCTCTCTGCTAAATGGGCCCAGATTTGTAGTGCTAATATTCATGGGGACGCAGGCCCAAACTCACTGTGGCTATAAATCAGCGGCCACTTTAGGTGTCACTGCTGGTTTATATTCGGCTACTGTCGAAAAAATCACTCTAGGTCTAAACCTCCGGCATCATCTGTACATCTGGAGGAATTTGGTATCTTGCCTTATTCTTACCCGTGGAGGAACCTGACTGAGTCCATCAAGTGAACAACGTCTTAACAGCTTCACTGCCAAAAAGGTCAATGATCCATTACTGGCTCTTGGCTACTATAGAGCGAGTGATGAGCTAGTGATGTGCGGGGGACTTGATATATTAGAGAATCAAGGAACTGGTAGACTTTTATAGAAGTAGTTAATATTGCATCACTTCGCTCATAAATTTCCTTCTGTGGTTTTTTTTGGGCGTCTGCATCTTTTTATGTTAATGTTTGGCTCCTGATTTTGAAACTTTGTAAAATGTATCCTGGTAAAAGAATACAATATTTCAGAGATAGTTGAACGCTGTACCATAGAAGTAAATTGAAATGCACATGCCCACCACATTTATTTTGGAGGTACATAGCTTCCAAGACATTGGACGCCCTCTATTTTAGCAAGTTTTTTAGCAAGTTATCCCCCTTTTTTTTTTTTGATTGATGTAACTGGTAGCTAGTAACTATTTCTGCAATCTAATGTGTGTGGCAAGCAACTGTATAATATGCTAAAGTGCCACTAGAAGCAGAGCAGGGCACCAAAGACTCCATTCATCGGCTCCCTCTAGTGGTGGCAGCACGCACATAGACTTTTTTGTGACTTGATTATGTGGCTTTCTAATACAGTAACTAATAAAAAGAAAAAACAAAATCTGTCAACCCCTAAATGATCAAAATATAAAGATAGTGATCCTCCTTCCACTTGTTGCTGATCTCAGTAGTATTTTCTATTTATTGTTGTCGTAATGTATGTGAACCCCTTATTGATTGTACAGCACCAGGGAATTATTGGTGCTCCATAAATAAATAATAATAATCGTAACTTTTAAGAGAATGTGACGTTGAGTGAGGACGTTTGACATAATGGAGCACATTGATAGAGAACGCTGTGAGTTCTATACGAGAAGCCCGCGAGCAGTAACATTTCTGTCTCTACGTAACCTTCCAAGTCTGGTCAACTCACAGCTTCAGATCACATCCCTCTGGCTGTGGCATTAAATGAAACGCATTTACTTTTTCTCTGCAGGGATCTCCGGTGAGAAGGTCGAGATTGACCCAGTGACAAATCAGAAGGCTAGCACAAAGTTTTGGATTAAGCAGAAGCCCATTTCCATTGATTCAGACTTGCTGTGTGCATGTGACCTCGCAGAAGAAAAAAGTCCAAGTAAGTGGCTGATATTTGTTGTATTCACATTTAAGGACCCCCTATCTCTCAATTGCCAAAAAGAAGGAAAACAAATACCCTGGAATATTTTATCTATGACCTAATCTATTATTTTAATTGATGATTAGCTGCCTGAGGTGTCCAGCAATGGTGTATTCCCCTCTCAGTTTTTGGGTTCAATTGCATGCTCTGCCAAATTGAATGTGCATGTGTTCAGAGGGGTCTTCCATCACTTCAGTTCCTTTTTTAGAGCTGGCTGTCCAAATTTAACATCTCCCTATGTTTTTAGAGTGTTCATTATGTTTGAACAGAATACCTGGAGTAGGTTCAGCATTGTATGTGTATGGCCAACTTTTTGGTTGCACACCATTGTCACTGCATGCAGCCTCACATACACAAAGCTCAAGAGATTCTGCAGCTGCATCTCCCTCCTATAGTTACTGCATTACTGCATTATGAGGCCGAGGAGGCCTCTGAGCAAAAAAATGACCCCTACAGCCAGCGAATCGGAAAGAACTAGTTTTTTGATGCAATAAAGGAGCAAATTTTGTCTTGTAAGATACAGCACAGATTCATATAGGCACGTATATATTAAAACCTTAAAAGAAAAGGTACAATTTAATAAGATGTGGTGACATGAGTTGTGACACAGCTACTTTAGCGGTTTATTTTACCCTCTTTCTATACAATAAACCCATTAGCTTTGTTCCTTTCTTTGGTCTCTCCCTGTTTCTTCTCACCGAGGGGGGGGGGGGGGGGGTCACTGTCTCCACAAGTTTTGAGCGCGATTCTTATCGGCCTGTGATATATGTGTCCCTGCATGGCTTACATCAAAAAAATGATTCCTGGGGTCCTCCTCGAATGAATTATGAGGGAGAAGTAGAGGATTGGGAATAGATAAGAGGCGAGACTTGTGCAATATATCCTCTTTTCTGTGTTTTATCTCTGGTAACACAAGCTCAGCCTATCTAGTGCAGGAAGATATTATAAATTGTACTTATGCACGCAGGCAGAGCAGGGTCAAGTGTATGGCTGTCAGAATGAAGATGTCAGCCCGCTAAGAGATGGCTGCTCGGTTCCGTGATCGGACTCTCTCCTGCTCTTATGGCGGCCACTTCGGTTTCACCTTCCCTCCCAAGGTCAGCGGCGCTCACAGCCGTATGTCGCCCATTCCTTTTAAGTGTTTCAACTATATTATTTCCCGTAACCTTGAAAAACTGGTCTTTATCACCTTACATATTCAACCTCTAGTACCCGGCGATTTAATATCCGTACAGGTAGGTTTGTATTAAGATACGTGTACGCGAGGAGGGTTTGGATGTATTCATGTTTTTCCTGGATTTACTCGTCCTTAATGTCGACATCACGTATCTCGTCATAGTCCAGAGAGACAGTATGAGGAGCAGAGTCATTGAGAGTATATGGCGATAATGTGATTGTATCAGTCTACCGACCTCAGAATGACTGGTGTTGAAACATTAGCCTTCTAAACTCACACTATTATGTGCCCTACGAGTTTCTCTCTCCTGAGTAAATCAATCAGCATTTTCAGTGATTCCCTCTGTGAAGCTGACAGGCCGGGGCTATCTGCCTTGGAAATAGAGTGGAATTGAAAGTGCTACATAATGACTTTATTTCCCAAAAAGATGGCCTAGCGTTAAAGGTTTTATCTAGCAGCCCGGCTACCGAGACCTTTCAATTACGTCACCGCAGCGCCGGCCATGCAGATATATAATGCGGCTTCCGACCTGACTGAAAGGGGACCATATATATTTTGTGGCAGATCAGACAAAGCTTTTATCTTGAGCTAAATCTATTTACCTTGTCGCCTGCTGCAGACAGGTAAAGATAGAACAAGAAGGTAGAGCCTTAACAGCCAGAGGCAGTGACATTACCAGATTTTAGTATAAAGTTTTCATTATAATGAATCCATAATTAAACCTTTGATGCAGGTGATAACAGTAAACCTTGTCATTTATTTCATTTAGTAAAGCTGCTACCTTTTTTTTTTGTGCTGCTTCTTTTTCCTGTAGTGAGCAGCGTATCTAAAGTACTGTACACAGCATAGAGATGAGGAAAGGAGGCTAATGATGAAATCTTTCCCTACATAGAGAAAATTTCCCTACATGATTCATCTCTGTAAGTAGATTAGACTGTCTAAGGAGTTAATGTCAGTGTCTAGGCATACTGTCAGGTTTTATATTCACATGCTTTTAAAGCTTATTATCGTTTTGAATCGCATAGATGTTTATAAGAGTAAATTAGGACAGATTGGACAATGCTTATTATCGGTCCAGATACCGATCTTTTTGGTATTTGTGGGTCTCCTGTCTTCACTAGCAAGGTGACGTTTATTAGTGGAGCCAATGACTTGATCACCAATGCCGAAAGACTGATAATAAACTTCAGTCTTGCGAAGACAGGAGACTTATGTATACCAACAATATTGGTATCTGGATCTTATAACACAATGTCCATTCTGTACGATTATACTCTAATAAACACCTATGTGATTTGAAATCATAATGAACACATCCATCTATCCAATGTTTTGGAGATCCGCAGACGCTGAGGAGCAGGACATCATTTTAATAATTTTAAATTATTTTCCTATACCCCTTTAGTCCCAATAATTTTAAGTGTGCTGCTTACTTTTTTGTATAATGCTCTGTAAGGAGTTACCGTATATACTTGTGTATAAGCTGAGTTTTTCAGCACACAAAATGTGCTGAAAAAACACACCTCAGCTTCAGGGCCGGATTAAGGTTGGTGGGGGCCCCTGGGCGCAAAAACTGATGGAGGCCCCCACTAAGTGTAGCGTACACACACGTCCTCCTGCTTCCTTTTCACTATCCCAGCAGTAACACAGCTACATGAAGCCGCCTCATCCCCAGTAACACAGCTACATTCAGCCGCCTCGCCCCCAGTAACACTGCTACATACAGCCGCCTCGCCCCCAGAAACACCGCTACATACAGCCGCCTCGCCCCCAGTAACACCGCAACATACAGC
>CM033650.1:65612568-65694032 GCA_019512145.1 Engystomops pustulosus
GGGGGGGGGTAGTCGGTCAGTCGTTTGTTCGGCCAGGAAGGGGAGGGCGGTCCGAGCGGAAAGCGGGGGGGGGGCTTGAGGTCCAAGCGGGGGGCGGGTGGTGGTTTGGGCGGGGAGCGGGTAGGCGGGGTGTCGAGCGGGGAGCAGGCGGAGCGGGGGGCGGGGTCGGCCATGGTGTTGCTTGTTTGGGCGGGCCGGCTCTGCCATGCATGGCGGCGGGATAGGCGGGCCGGGAAGGGGTCACCTTTGCCGGAGGCGGGGGGGCGGGCGCGGAGGCGGAGTCGCCTGTGCCAAAGTGCGGGCGGCTCACCATGCAGCAGAATGGGTGGGCGAGGAGTCCATGTAGGGGGGTGGATGAGCTGGGAGGCGGCTCGGTTGTGCAGGCAGATGGGCGTAGAGGCGCTCTCCTCTGCCTGGGGGCGGCGTGCGGCTTATGAGGGGGGGCGCAGGAGGCGCGATCTGGTGGGGGCTCCTAGGGGGGTCAAGATGGTGGGGGCCCCGGGGCTCGAGCGCCGGGAGCCCCGCCTATGATCCGGACCTGCTCAGCTTATACACGAGTCAAGTAAAAAATAAAAAACTTAATACTCACCCTCCGGTGTCCGGATCGCTGGCACGGGTCCCGATCTTCAGTGCGTGGCTCCCGATCTTCGGCGCTGGTCCTGGCGGCTCCTCTCTTTTCTTCTGTAGCCTGCAGATCGCGTCCATGCAATCTGCCGGCAGGCGCGCACTATGATGTGGCGGTGTCGCCGCTGATGACGTCATCAGCAGCTGTATACTACACCCTCGGCTTATACTCGAGTCAATAGGTTTTCCCAGTTTTTGGTGGTAAAATTAGGGGTCTCGGCTTATACTCGAGTATATACGGTAAGTCATTAAACACTTTATCAGGTTCCTTTATCTCTCAGCTGTCAGTGAATAAAGGACAGAAAGCTACTTAAATAAGGCAGACATTTTGGATAACAAAATCTTACAATTGGAATTGATGATGATTGGATTAACCCCTTTGACCCTGAGGGTCATTACTGCCTGAATGTCCAAGTCAGTTTTTGCAGTTCTGTTTTGCTGTTCTTTAAAAGACAATGGGCCACGTTTATCAAAAAAGCACTAACTGTACTATGTGCAGTTTGCCTGTGTAGTGTGCAGGGGGCGCCAGATTCATAAAAAGCGGGACATTGGGGCACATTTATTAACGGCTCGATTCGCGTTTTTCTGTCGGGTTTTGGTATTTTTTCCGATTTCCGCCGGGATTTTGGCGCACGCGATCGGATTTCGGCACAATCGCGCCGGGTTGCATGCGACGGAAACCGGGGGCGTGGCCGTCGGAAAACCTGATGGATTCGTAAAAACCGCCGTATTTAAAAAAATTAAAAATAAATGGTAGCACGCGCCATACTTACATGCACCAGGAAGAGATCAGTGAACTCCGACGCACCTCGGCGCAGCAGCAACACCTGGTGGACATCAGGCGCAGGACCTTCATGAATCGCCGGAAGACCCGAACGCTCGTCGGAGATGCCGCCGCTGAAACGCGAATGGACCGGGTAAGTAAATGTGCCCCATTGTCTTCATTAATCTGGCACCCCCTGCGCTGCTCTGGAAGTGTGCACCGGCTTTTTTTTGGTGCACCTTTAACATGGAGTGACTGTCGAGTTGCAGTAATAAATGTAGAGCATGTGCCGGAACACCCCTTTAGGTACAGACACAGTGCAGCCGCAACTCAAAACTGGCGCAGACACTTCATAAATACATCTGCAAGCAGTTTGAAGAGGTTTACAGGCCGTCCCCTACTTAAGAACACCTGACTTACATACGACCCCTAGTTACAAACGGAACTCTGGATTTTGGTAATTTTCTGTACTTTAGCCTTGGGCTACAATAACCAGCGGTGTCTGTAATGAAGCCTTATTGTTAATCCTGGTTCTTATGACAACCCAACATTTTTTAAATCCAATTGTCACAGAGACCAAAATAATTTTGTCTGGGGTTACAATAATAAAGTAAACGGTTCCGACTTACATACAAACTCAACTTAAGAACAAACCTACAGAACCTATCTTGTATATAACCTGGGGACTGCCTGTATATAGCAATTTTTTATAGAAATTTTTACTTTGTTTTGTCTTTCATGACATGTGAGACTTTAACTTTTATTAATAGTTTTATTAATTCAATGTTTTTTTTCTTTAGAATTACGGATAAATGACAAAACACATGGAAAAATAATCTTTTTTTTGTCATTTGTCCCATTAAGTAGCAAAACTGAATAAACTTTTACCAAAATATGTTAAAAATATGTACATTGTCAATCCATTCTACATTTCCAGGTTCAGCTAAAAATGCAAAGGGAGCATGTACCGTATATACTCGAGTATAAGCCGACCCAAGTATAAGCCGAGGCCCCTAATTTTACCACAAAAACCTGGTAAAACCTATATATTTTTTACTCGAGTATAAGCCGAGTTTGGGTTTTCAGCACATTTTTTTGTGCTGAAAAACTAGGCTTATACTCGAGTATATAAGGTAAGTCTTTCCTTAGCGCCTTCTACAGGCTGGAGGGGGGCATATCTTAAGTATCTTCTGAACCATGGTAGCTAAAACATAATTCTGACTTCATATTAAACAAGAGAATCTCCTATTTTAGGAATATGTAAGTTATAATTGGAAATGGAAAGGTATATATAAAAATTTATTTACTGCAAATTTAACAGTGGATATCTCTGGTTCTGTGCTTCTGATATTATTTTCAAGGGGAGATTCTCCTGTTGAATTTCTAGGTTCCACAGTTCAGAAGATATAGTTGTTTCAATTTGGCCGCTGGCATTAGGTCTATATGCCTTCTATCTGCACAGAGTATTTGCAGATATCACGTTTATAGCCATTTGGCAGCCGTGAAGGGGTTAATAAAGTAATGGCTATAGATTATGTTCCTTACAATGCAAAATGCGCGTCAGAATCATCATGTGTCATATTTATCCATGATGTAAAATTATGTCATATACGAATATACACTTTTATATGCCTCTATGGCTTGTGAGAGGTAAATGACCCCCGATGTAGTAGTCCATGCAACAGCCACTAGCCCAGATATGTTACGTGTGTGTGTGTATGTATATATGTGTATATATATATATATATATCTACACGTGCAGTCCCCGGGTTACATACATGATAGGTTTAGGTATATTCTTAAGTTGAACTTGTATGCAAGTTAGAACTTCATATTTTAGAATTGTAGCAAAATTTTTTGTCCCAAAGACAACTGGATTTTCAAAAATATTTTGTCACGAAAACCGCTCCACCTCATTGGACTCGTTTGTATTTTTTGCTGACCCATTTTATGAGCAAAATCCATAAAGTAAAAGTAAAGTGTCTTTGTGCATTGTGTAGGGCACAGACGGTGAGTGAAGCCTGCCTGGCCTATCCCATCCAGTTACCACTCTGCATTTCCGCACGGTTGATCCGAGGGAGGTAGCAAGAAGATTGATGAAGATGCTGGATTCTGGGGGCTCCAGCCTCTGTCTGTGCTGGAAAGGTGGGGGCTTGGTAGTTTTCTTCTGTAGGGACCCTTTCATTTCTTCTTCTATTCTTTAACCTCTAACCTGGGCCTTCTGTTGGTAGCTGTCACTGGCTCTGACAGGTTGATTGATGTCTCTTGCCACAGAAGTGTCTCTGTGCCAGTCATTGCACACGCTCATATATGTGCACGTTTCAGCGGGGCCGAGGCGATGCATGGAGACACAGATGTGTATCATACATGGACAGAAAATAGCTTCTGTGACAAAACTACGGAAGCAATAATAAAGCAGCAGATTGAAAGCGGGCGAGCGGTTGCGCTGTTTTGTCTTCGTCCATCAGTGTTATTAACCCCATGTTTGCTAATCAGTCTGCAACATGCGACCGTTCAAGCAGTTAATACACTGGGGGTGGCCAAGTCGGTGACAATGTGATGCCGATGTTAGATTAACCGTGCGTGTTTGGAGCAGGTCCAAATAAATAATTAGAGAAGAAGAAAGAAGATGTGTTATGGTAACCCAGACTAGAGAGCCAAATTGTAAAATTGAAACTACCAGAGTTGCGTGTCCTCATCAAGTCCCAGGCTGAAAATGTGCCTTGAGCTTAAACTTGGCTAAAATTAAACCTAAATTATGGCTTGATTTAACCAAATTATCACTCCATTTCAAATATGTGGTTTGATGGTAGTTTTCAGTAGAGTGGTCTCTGTGCTGGTCAACTTGGTTATTATGAAGAGTATCTCTGCAATATTTCTGAGCATATTTATGGGTTATGAAACTATTTGTGGACCTAAATCTGAGACCCTAAAGATCAGTGAAGGTGAACCTTTTAGAAGCCAAGTGCCCAAACTATGGCCAAAAACCCTCTTATGTATTGTAAAGTGCCAATTTAATCAGCTACTTATTGCTTCCTATAGCCAAAAATTTCAATCTTGTTGGTGCCTGAGGACGCCAATAGGTGGAGGGGAAATGAACATGAAGAATTGTGGGGCAGGAGCTCCAATGATAATCTAGCCCTGTCCAAACTTCCTTGCTCCTCATGCAGTCCCAGGAAGCACGGGAAGTGTTGCTTTTTAAATAGCACTGAACACCGCACATCCTGGGCTACCAAGTACTGCAGGCGGAGGACTACCAAGGACTGCCCACTAATCCTGTCAGGGGTAACCCGTGCCATAGGGTTGCCACCACTGCTATAGGGTATACACTGAGAATGTAAACCCTGTACCCTTCAAAATGTTATTGTGACACAAGGGAGAACTGCAGCATTGGTGCACTGAGTTTCCATTCATAATGGTGTTAAGGGGACACCTGTCCTCCACTGTTTATGTATACAGAATTTTATGCAAACTTGAACCATGAAAAGGTTTCCATAAATTATTGAGATTATGTTCCATTATCGCATATTACTTTACGTTGCTTAACTTTAGTGGTTGGCCACTTTTCACTATATTTGTTCCATTAAACATGTGTCTGCAGGTATATGTACCTGTGTCTTTGCCTCATTTGATAGCTTCAGCCTTTCCCTGTTCTCACCATGCTTCTCTCTGCATATACAAATCGCTGTCACTTCTCTCACTACTACAGACCATATTCATGGCGTAGCCCACTATGTCTCTCTTTTCATTGTCCGTCCTCACTGACAGAGACTGGGAAGAGGAGGGGTGTGAACAGGAGGAGTCATAACTTTCCTGCTACAGCTCCTCCTATTCATCAGACCTCCGACATGTAAACAAAAAATCATGGAGAGTCTGCACTCAGCACAAATATAAGTAGCAGGAACATGAATCGCATGATGAATGTTCAGGGATTATCCACAAGGCAGTAAAGGCACATGTGCAACTTATGTAAAGGAGTGGCCAACCCCATTAATGCTATAGAAGGAAAATACCGCTTCCATAATCGCCCAACCTGTAATACCAGAATTGTGTAAGGCACTTTCTTTCCAGGCCAGCTGCCATCTTGGAGAAACATTTTTAACATTATGAAAATTAGCTTCCTGGCTCATCATGGCTGTGTCTACCGGTGCTCCTGTTTTCTTTCTGCAAGGGTGATCAACCATTGTGTAAAGGGGCGCTGTTGGTTGATGCTGGGCATCATAGAAAGATGAACCAGCAGACACCAGCTAGGTCCTTGGTGCACCAGGGAGCTAATTTGCAAAAGATGAAAATTTAATTTTGTATTAATTGATGCATTGCAGGGAAATGATAACAAGGAAAGATGATAAAGTGCTCTAAACAATGCTGGTTTTATTTGTGGGGAGGTGGCAGGAGTCGCCCACTTAAAATTTTCTGTAATGTATGGATATGAGGCAATTTACCAATATACAACTATTAAAAGTTCTGCAATGCTTTTTTTATGTAAATTGTAGCTCTCTGGTTCAGAAATGACCTCATCAGCCATATGGAGGGTCAGATCCTTAAGCACACATGACCTTAGTGGTCCTGATTTAACTTCCAGGAACTTATGAAAGTTCTCATGAATACAATATTAAAGGACATCTACCACCAGATTACTGTTGGTAGGGTGTCCTAATTAGACTCCTCATTCAGTCTAGGTGGTTGGGGAGCGGCGTTTTTTAACAAGTTTTCGGGCATCTTTATTAGTGAAATAATTTTGTAAAACAGCCGGAGTCTTCCCCAATTTTTAATTTATGCACACCCCCGCTACAAGCCTTCTCCTGCCCCTGGCTGGGGAACTAGGAGAGAGCACATGCCCCACTCTCTCTCTACATCCGACCATGACGCCATTGGCCAGATCGTAATTCCCCGGCCAGGAGGAGACTTGCAGCGGGGGCTTGCATAAATTAAAAATCATGGAAGCAACTCTGGCTGTTTTCCAAAGTTATTATTTCATTAATAAAGATGCCCGAAAACGTTTTTTTTTTTATAACGGCCCCCCCCCCCCCCCAAGACTGACCGAGCAGTCTAATTAGGACACTCCACCACCAGTAAACTGGTGATAGATGTCCTTTAAGGTCCCGGAAGGTAGGTTGGTCATGGACAGTCAAAGATCAAATCACCCTCCATTGCCATTTATTAAAATGAATAAAGGTTCAACTTATTTATTCATTTGATTCCATATTTTTGGGTTAATGTCATGACCCTAGAAAATGGAGAAGTAGACTGTTTTTTGCCCTTGTGGCCCAATTATTAGTATGGGTGTAGTCTATGGTATATCCACCATATTCTTTACAGGTATATCCTTCTTTATATCCTTGTTTATCCTCCTTTCTCTCAAGATCACCTTTCATTCCTTTCTTCCTTCTCGTCACTCAGATGCTATTTGTATCTCCTTTACTAAATTTCCTTTCTATGTCTCCGGTGCCCTCTTGCTTATCACATCTCCGAGCATTGTTGTACCTTCTTATTATCTCTTCCCTCCACCTCTCACTTCTCTGGAGGATGAGGGACAGCAGTACACTTGCTCGCATCCTGGCAGCGATAGAGTTAAAATGATAAGGGGAAAACCTGCTATAGAAGGAGTCAAGCTATTCATGTGTAAAAGCTGCTGTTCTGGTGTCTCACCAGTGAACAGAGAACACTCTGTAATTTCTTTTTAATTAGCTGCATGTAAAAGGTCACTAGATTTCCCAGCATGTCCCCCGTCACTGACGTGACACCATGGTACCTGCCATCAGACCCATTTTCACCGTATCCCATGTTCTGAGCACCGAGATGTTTCTCGCACATGGCTGTCGTGTAAATATAAGAGCTGCCCTTTTGCAAACTGAATCCTTTCATGTTGCATCAAACAGAACAGCTGTTACATTCACGGCCTGGAAATATATTGCAATAATAAATATAGTCTGCGCTCACGGAACGGTTGCATCTGCATCGCCAGAGGGGCCTCCAAAGGATTTTTAAACATCAGCCCCCATTTGATCCATGACCCTTTTTGTGCGTTGCTAAAATTGCCTTACTGACCCCCATTGAAAGTCGTGTTCAGTGTGGAGGTCTAAATCCAATGTTTTGCAAATCTAGAGAATATCACCAAATATTACTAATATTTTCTATGGCCCCTCTTTGCTCTGTGCTGCTGAGGCTTCCTCCTTGTTCACCACTGCTCTGCTACTCCTAGCATCACACACAATACCTTGGGTCCCTTTAAAGAACCAGAGCAACAAATATGGACAATAGTTAGCACCCATGATTCATTGCACCTGACCCTGATATCTAAATGTTGCTTGGACGCTCAGGTCCAACCGAGTTCACCATCTTCTTCCAGATGTATGAAAGCGCATTGGATGCGACACAATGTAAATAATAAATTCCGTGTTCAGTCCAAATCAGTCGGACCGCCCGAAGGCACGGCCCCCAATTTCTGTTGCATGTAACCCGGCGCAACTGCGCCAAAATCCGATCGCTTGCAACACAATTCCCTTCTAAATCTGCCCCAGCGGCGCAAATCCCAAAAACCATGAACAGTCCGACAGAAATGCGATCCGCGGACCCTTAGTAAATTAGCCCCATTAACTTACCTTTTGCACGTTTGCTATTGGAACCTTTTTTGAGGGCTGAGAGGGGATCCTGCGTTCAAGTCCCATCCAGGTTCAACATCTGCAAAGAGTTTGTATGTTCTCTCCGTGTTTGTGTGGGTTTCCTCCGGGTCCTCTGGTTTCCTCGCACACTCCAAAACATACTGCTAGGTTGATTAGATTGTGAGCCCCATTGGGGACAGGGACTGATTTGGCAAACTCTGTGCAGTGCTGTGTAATCTGTGCGCTATATAAATAAAGAATTATTATTATATGGGAAGAAGAATTGTATATACCGGTGTAGACCAAAGTGGAATGTGAAGTAAATCATGTTTATACTTTATCATTTCTCACAATTCATAGTGTAAATTATAGTGAATCTGTTGGGTGGAAGAGAGCCTTCTCCTTCTTCATGTCTTTCTAGTGATGAAGAAGAGCCAAAAAACAAGAAGCGCCAACTTCTGATCAGTTGTCGCCTATGCAAGAAGTGGGATATTCTGATTTCAGGCAATTGACATAACCGGATAAGCAAATTCTTTTTCACACCACCTTTCAAATTGTCTTTGTAATGGTGTTAAATGGAGACTGTCGCCTCATTTCACCTACCTGAACTATTTGCCCACACATGCTACCCATACCCATGTCCAACTGCTCCTTCAGTGACCGAAGTTCTCTTTAGATATACACAAATGAGATTGAAGTGCTTCTAGGGGCGGTAGCATAGCTCTTCATGGCTTCGGCTCCACAGCAGTAACAATGGCTGCCGCTTTCCTTCTTTGGTTATGTCATTCAGGGGTCCTGCACAATCTTGGTCAGAGGGCTATGCAACTGGCGCCTGAAGGATTCGTCTTCAGATGAGATTTATCCAATATTTAACATTACTAAAGAAGACTAAAGACTCAGGCTTGGTATCAGCATAGGTCAAAGAATGTCAAATCTAGAGCAGGTTGGGCCATCAAGGTTGCTGGGACTTAAATGCCACAATTTACCTACTCATAGTTATCCATAAAGTTGTCACTATTGCTGGTTTCTAAGTAATCCTATACTTATGGACATGGTAAGTTATAGAAAGAATCAAAAAATTTGACATGTAGCACAAAGCACCCATAGACTTCTTGTCTATGGTAAAGAAAGTGGAGTGAGAATTGTGGTGGATATTTATGCCCCAATTATAGAGCTGGCAGCACTGTCCCCATCACTCTACCCAGTAGGTATGGACAATGGAGATGCGCGGCACACTATATAATATTAATTTGTTGTGTTTAATGACATCTTGTCAGCAGGCAATATGTAGCCAGAGGACGTAATGGAATTGGAGCGGCATGTTACACCTGGCTATCTATAGGAAGGTTAATGATGCGCCTTTATGATTATGTTTGGGTGCAGCTGGGGACAGGCACAGACAACATTGACAGGATGCTCGGACAGCCGTGAGGAGATGTGACATTAGACAGAGACTGATATGGACACAATGCTTATATTGACCTATTTTTGGAGAGTCTCTTCTCCTCTTGTCTCTCCCCATCTACTCTGGTAAAACCAGTTAAGTCTTCTATGCACAATCTTAGATATTTATCATATATTCTATGTTTTTAACTATTTATCTGAGCTTATGACACTTGTAGTAAGCTTGTGCTCATCCTCGTCGCGCTCTCTCTTGTTCTCCCACCTGCTTGTACACGCTCCACCTATTCATCATCATCTCGGCGAGCAGTAAACTTTCCAGATTGTCTGCGAGAAAAGTCACGGCTGGTCCCTATTAGAATAATGGGATGTGTTAGCTGGCTTGAGTCCTGACACACAAGATACACAGTATTGTGACTCCCACTGTCACTCTGTCACAACTGCTGATAAAATAGGCAGTGATTTTATAACTACTGTTTAATTTGATGGAGTAATCTCTGCAGGACCCTGGAGGAGCAAAGTGCATTGGATTGGATTGTCATCCACAGGCAATGCCTTGTGCATTGGGTAGAAAAGCAGGAAAACAAAGGGAATGTATTCAAATGTGCAGATCTGATCAGGTGGAAGGTAGAATTTAATTTGCAGACATCAAAGGTTGATATGAAGAGGGTGAAGTAAATCACATGTATGTAATAACTGGCGGACAGAAGTTTTTCACCCCTTGTCTCTGGTATAGTTTTTGCATGCTTTTCTTAATGTGTTTAAACATTTTTTTGTAAAAGCCTCATGTGAACCCAAAATTACCAGTATTTCCACGTACAAGGTATTACACATACTCTATAGTACCTAACCTCAGCTTGTCTTTGGCTCTTCTTCTGTTCATTCCATTGGATAACACATGGTATTATCATACAAAGACTAGCCATTTAGGGGAGCTGTCATCTTCTGTTCATTCCATTGGATATCTCACTTGACTTGACTTGATCACATTTACTTTACTTACCTGTTGACGGCTACTGGCTACATTTTTTTGAAAAATACACGTCACTACCACCGACTATTTGAGACTAATCTGGTTCTGGAGATTCTATAGAATTCTAAACTTACAGCTAAGTTATGAGGTTTGTATGAAGGTTAATGGGTAAATACTAGAAGATGCCTTAGTTTTCACACCCTACTTTAGCCAGTGCAAATTTGATGCCTGCTTAGACACTTATATTCCAAAGAAGATAATGGGGAAGATTTGAGCCAATATTAGATATTTCCAGCTTTGTTCATACTGAGGACTTTGTTCAGATGAGGACGACTGTCGAAGTCCAACACGTCTATTAAGTAGCAAAGATTTTAGGGGACCAATGTCTATGTAATGCAGAATACAGTAAGTTGGGTCCTGCAGAGCCTATTTTTTTTCCCATATAGCTCATCATGAAACCATAGCTAAATCAAATAGTTTCTCTAGCACTGGAGTACCCAACATATCTGTGTTACTTGGACATTGAACGTTTTGTAAGCTTTGTACTGCATTAAATTCTTTAAATCAATGCTATAGTTCAAACCTTTATGGCAGATTATTCTGGATGGGAATAACAAAAAGGAATTATCCAATAGAGAATAGCCATTTATGGGAGCTGTCATCTTCTTTTGCCCAAATTCCAGCATAAAGTAATAACTGATCATTTTGGGCTGTTCCACAGGTGAACAGTAGAATCGCCCGATAGGCTCCCGATTTAGTTTGGCCTCAAGCGCCTGCATGGGTGGTAGATGGCATATAAACTTGCTGTACTTCAAGTAGATATTCAGCATATAGCAACTCACTATGCACTCACATAATAATGTGGTTTGAAGAGCTAATTGGGCCTGAGGGTCCAGGGCTAGTCAGCAGGTTTCTGGCCGGACAGAGGCTAGGAAGCAAGATATTACAGGTGGTCCCCGGGTTACGTACAAGAGATAGATTCTGTAGGTTTGTTCTTAAGTTGAATTTGTATGCAAGTCAGAACTGTATATTTTAAAATTGTTACCCCAGGCTAAATATTTTTGGTCTGTGTGAGTCATGTGAGGGTTGTCATAAAAATCTTAATTTCAGACACCTTCGATAACTCTTACAGCTGATCTCTGGGGCTTAAGTACATCAAATTTCCAACATCCAGAGGGCAGCTTGTAACTAGGGGTTGTCTGTAAGTCAGGTGTTCTTAAGTCTGGGACCACCTATACTTCTGTTTTAGGAACTTGAGAGTGGGTCTCCAGTAATATTTGCATGTAGCTTTACAGTGGTGGGTCCCAAAAAGAGATTTTTATTTTTGGGGCCTGGGTTCCCCAGTCTGACATTGGTAACAGAGACCTTGATGCGATTTCTCCCTACAAACTAGTAATAGAGAGAAAACTGTCAATTGTCAATAAAGGAAAAGCCTGGAAGTCATTAATACAAGTCCCACTTTACAGCTGACAACAATGTATCAGCGAAGGTTCTAGCGCAGTGGTGGCGAACCTATGCCACGGGTGCCAGAGGTGGCACTCCGAGCTCTCTATATGGGCACCCGTGCCATCAACCCACCACAGAAATCAGCAGACAGGACTCAAGGCCTCTTGCAGTCCCAGGCAGCCCAGACTCTAGAAGGAAGCTACAATGATAATCCAAACTTCTTCTCCTTCTTTCTACTGTATTGGTGTCCTCAGGTGCCTTTACAATTTAAACCTGTGACAGAGCAGGGAGTAATAAGTTACCGCTTAAATTGTCATGTTGGCACTTTACAACATAAAAGTGGGTTTTGTTTGTAGTTTGGGCACTCCGTGTCTAAAAGGTTCGCCATCACTGTTCTAGTGTGTATTCCTGCGGACATGGTTGCCCTGTTATCCCATAGAATTGGAACCCACTATAGAAGGAACCATGGTACCTACTGTAAGGTATGAAACCGTGTTGTCTGACCTGTCGTGAAGCTAGATTGTGTCATATATTACTGGAAGTCATATTTTAGGAGGATGCTTCTTCTGCTTAGCTCAGCGCTGCTTCCCAGTATTTCCCCTACACCCATAAACACGCTTCCACCCTCCATTACATTTCTGGTAGGTGCACGCAGTATAATATCCATATTTGTTAGGACACTATTCAGCATTTCTTCTCCATTCTAAACACTTCCATTCCCCTAATTACAGAAACAAATGATTCTGCTGGAGGCAGCGGCGAATATATGAAGCAAAGTTTAATTTGTGAAATGATTTAAGGAAGTTATATATTTGTCCCCCTCTTTAAATCATTAAGCAGCAACAGGGGAAGATTAATGCTTTGTAATTATATTTAATTATACCGTTCCATGATAAAATGTACCACATTCACAGATCGCTAAATGTAATAAAAATGACCCTCTGAGAAACTCTACCTTGGATCATGGAGGATCGGGTGAGGCTGCTGAGGAGCAAAATGCTGCAAAATCTACTTTGGGAAGATTTAACCCTTTTACTGCCATATATTAGGACTATAAACACTGATTACGACAAGACAATTAAGACTACATCTTATAGCTTGGTGTTATAGTACTTGCCAGAATTTTAGCTTTTACATTTTCTAGGGACCAAAACCAGGACTGTTACTCAAATGTGGGGTGGCAGCATAAAAAGTTTTGCTATTTAGTTCTGTGCGTGTAAGGGAGCAGGGAAGTTTGCAGTCACTGCCTGGAAAGCTCATCTTCCTCAAAGCCTAAAGATACCCTTAGGAGCAAATGCAGGAACTTGGGATAGAGCGACAGGAACTTGTTTATGTTATCACTTTTGCAACTAATCACAGAATGTTATATATTATATATATATACATACATACATACATACATACATACACGTGTGCGTGTGTATGTATATATATATATATATATATATATATATATATATATAGACATAAACTGACACATTTATGGCTCTCAACCTATGCAATGTCATTCCATGAAAGCTTCGTATAAAATCTATTCTCTGTACTCATGGAAACCTTGATTTGTTGAATACATACTTATTCGGGCAAATTTACTTACCCGGTCCTGTCGCGATACCCGATCCAGACGGTCCGACGAGGATGAAATCTGGCGAATTCACTATGCTCGTGTGCTCGAGTTCCTGCATCCGTCGCTTGCGAAACAATTTGAAATGTTAAATCCCGAATCCGTCTGGTTGTCCGACGGCCCGCATCCCCGCCCCCCCCCCCCCCCCATTTGTATCGTATCGCCTTGTTACTGGTAAGGGGTTGATTTTGGATTTTCTATAACTAAATGTAAATCCTATAAATCATTGTGATTTTGCACTGGTTGTACTTGAGAAGAAAAGAAAATCTCACGCGCCCCCGGGTCATAAAGCTGCAGCAACCGTATCTATAAGTGTTCTTTGTCTGACCTATTAACCACAGCCATGTATTAATAGTTCCTTTGACGTGTAAGAACATTGGTTCAAGATCATTGGTAGGGGCAGACATGGACTGCTGCTCTTGTCATGTGGTGGAGTAAAGGGGTCCTGCTTGATCTTAAACAATTTGAGTATTTCACTTTCATTTATTTTATTTTTTCAAATCTATATAATAACAAGGAAGCTTGAAATGTTATCCACAACCAGCTTTTCTTTTCTCTGTGGGCTGGATCTGGTACTATAGCAAAGTATTGGGGCTGAGCTATGATAATCGATTGAAAATAAGGAGTTTTTCAGGTTTTTAAAGAGGTTGGCCACTTATAGGAGACTTTAGGACCCTATTGGAGTCACCTATATTCTACTTACCATGATAACGTTTCCGGATCACCACTGGGAGCCACAGATCACATGATCCCTTCCATGCAGCAGGACTTCCTGTGACATCCCGAGTCCTGCTGCTTGAGGTTCATGTGACCCATGGCACCTGACACTAAACCAGAAACTTTATCAGGGTATGTATGGGTCACTTGATATTAGGGTCTTCTACATACATAAGTGGTGAACCCCATTCAGACTTTTTTAACGTAGGTATAACAATTCGTAAATAAATATCATGCCAATGTTTTGTGTGTTTTAACTTGCTCTATGGAGGCAGCCCCTGCTTTTAACTTGCCTTAATGTGATACTGACCTTACTGTTATTACTACTTTATTATATACCCTAGTTTTGTATCCAGGTTGTAGCTGAATTTTTATATATTTTTTTCCCTCATCTCCACAGGCCATGCAATGTTCAAGCTGACCTACCTCAACAACCACGATTACAAGCATGTGTACTTTGAGTCAGACGCAGCTACTGTTAATGAGATTGTCTTGAAGGTTTGTTGTCTATGTATAAAATATAGTATTTCTTTACTTATTTCAGGATTTTCCTTAGGCTGCATTCACACTGCTGTTGCCCGCTGTACCGTAGCACGGCGGGCACACGGCAGCACGCGGGGAGAGGAAGAGGAGGAGGTGAGCGCAGCTCACCCCCACCCCTCTCCATAGGAACATATGGCGCACGGCGCCGTACTACGGAGAAAGATAGGCCGTGCGCCCATTTCCGTCTATGGGGGACGTATATCGGCCGTGTATACGTCCCCCATACGGCAGTGTGAATGTAGCCTTACTAAGTTGAAGCTTAGAATTGTTCTTCTACTCTATTGTCACTTTTCTGTTCTTGGAATAAAACAATGACTAACTAATCCTATGAATTCTCCTTCTACCCCTTGTGAGCTCCAGGCAGGGTAAGCGTTAGGGGGTGGCAAACTGGGCATTTGCCCAGGGCTTCTTGTCTTAAAGGGGCCCTTTTGCATATGGACTTTTGTGGGTAGAGGATGTATTGCTCTTTTAATACCCCTTGGTTGAATGCCTGGGTGAAGATGCTTATCATCTATCTCCTGTCTATATATATATATATATATATATATATATATATATCTCATCTATCGTCATCCAGTTTTCTATCTAACCATTTGAGCTTTTTGTCTATCTATTTATCTTCTATCTACCAATCTATCTCCTATCTATAATCTATCAATCTTCTACTGTATCTATCTTTCATATCTATCCATTTTTTTTATCATCTAGCTATATATAATAAAGTTAATATTTATGCATCCTTAAATCTATATCTATATCATCTTTCATATTTATCTTCTATCATCAATCTCCCAATCATCTGTTTATGGCCTATAAAATTCTACAGTCCCATATTACAGATGGCCTTACCCTACTACTACTTGTAACTACAAAGTGTTATTATTGTGCAGGGTAAAGGAGCCTCTTACTGAGGCTGCATTCACACACATGTATGGGGGCTGATATATACGGCCGATATACGTCTCCCATACACTTCTTTGGGCTGACGGCATCGTACGGCACCGTACCGCTCCGTAGCCCGGGAAAAGATAGGACATGTATTACGGCGCCGTGGCCCATATGTTCCTATGGAGAGGGGCGGGTGTGAGCTGCGCTCACCTCCTCCTCCTCTCCCCGCGTGCTGCCGTGTGCCCGCCGTGCTGCGGTGCGGCGGGCCACGGCAGTGTGCATGTAGCATGACTTGGTGACTCTTCATAAAATAGTTTTATTTTGGGGCCCCACATTGTCTAAAACCAGCAGGTGGTCTCACTGCCTGACTATGTAGCAATCCAACAGTGCGGCCAAATAGAAATGTACAAAGTATAATGTTCACATTGATGATGGCTCCTACATCTTTATTTTTCACCTTAGCTGTCCATGAAATTTGTGTTAAATGTGTGACCAGAATCCCGCTAATGTAGTCCCTATCAGCAGGACTATGTTACATGTCAGGGGAGACATTGACATCATCTGTGACTATCCGGCTCCTTCCAGAGTGTTTGGTCCTGGAAATATGGCTGCTACAAGGACTGAACGCGGTTATGTAAAATCAGCCGTAATAAATACTTATATTTATTATGTTCTATTTCTATTATAAATCAAAAACTAAAATAAATTAAATTAACTTGTCATAAATTTAATCAGACATTTTAGGAATAACGGGAAGAACACAAGGGGCGAGTTTTGAGAAATAAAGAATTATTATTTCACAAAGAATACAAGTTTTTTTTACTAAAAAATGGCAGAAGAGACGACCAGTTCATATTAAAATAAATCTACCATCAAAATGATGCATCATAAACCAGGGACACTTGTTAATAGATCCAGGCACCGTGACTAATGGGAACCGTGGTAATCCTTTCTTCTAAAATCAACTTGGAAAATTATGCTAATGAGCCAGAAGGGGTCTGGGAGGGTGTTACCAGAGCCCCTCTGTACTGTAGCTTCACAGACTGCTACACTGTACAGAAGTACTTCCTCTCCTACTGTGTGCTGAAACCACTTTAACTGCCATAAGTTTACATGAGGAGGGAATGGCTGAGGATGCAAGGGAAAGGTGGAGAAGGGATCCTGCTCAGTGTAACAGCCTGTGAAGCCAGAGCATCAATGGACTCTGGTAACGTCTTCAAGAACCGGTTTATTAGACTAATTTTAGAAGGAGGGGGGTCATAGATAACAATATAAGAAGATTGCTACAGTCCTGGTCCCTGAATCTATGAGTAAGTGTCCCTGGTTTACAAATAGAGAAAAAGTAATGGTTTGTTGTCACTGAGACACCCGTCACACTGCCTCTACGTATCCTGTCATTGTGTATACAGGCGTCAGGACTGCAATGTGTCGGGGCTCTTAGCTGGTAATGTGAGCCAAGCACATGGTGTGTATACACTGAATTCCAGATAATTAGCAATGGATCTAATCGAATGGTTAATTGCAGCTTTTAGATGCACTGAACAGATATTAATAGGCAGCATAAAGCAGACTTCATTATCTGTGCAGTTAAGTGCTGCCATTTCAATCTGAATACAGCGGTAATGAGTATACCTTGTTAATTTAACCACTTCCCATGTGCAATGCGGATGCCGAGCAATATGTTTCCGTCCACTATAGACACAAAACATTGATTAGTAAAACTATTGCAACAATTTGTACGCACATACATAATTAGCGACTCGATGATATTATGTGTTTGTACTATGAGTCTGTTTACTCTTCTGTTGCGCCCCTAAATGGTTTGCAATTGATAATATTTTGAGTTTATATTAATCAGGTAGTAGGTTTTGTATGTGCCACCAGCCGCCCTTAGGGGGAGCCGGGACCCCCATTCTTTTGATCTTATCCCCTATCCAGTGCAAGTCCTCATGCACACCACTATGTGACAAAATGTTACAGGGGTAGAAGTGCTAGAACACATTGTACCTTCGTGCACACACCTTTATGCACGTATATATACATTTAGACACCTATACATATCATATACACTTTTACATTCATACAGCATAAAAAGAAAAAAGCCAGCAGTGGGAGCCATCCACTGTGGGCACAATGTATGAAACTCCAAATGCTTGATCAAACAACAATAATCAAAAGCTCATATAACAAATTTATATTTTATTAATGACAAAAATTGAATACACAGAATAACATCAGTAATAGGTGGACCAAGAAGTAGATAAAAGTGGCCGTGCAGAATAAATAGCCAAAGAAGGGCTTAGGAGTAGGTTGTACAATCCATGTTAGAAGCATTTGGAGCACAAATGGGAAATGAAAGACATGATGAACATAAACCAATATAAGACCCAAGGAGGATTGTGATTATACCATACCTAGGGGGTTTGTGGCGTGTGCTCCCTCTCTGTGGTATGGTATAATCACAATCCTCCTTGGGTCTTACATTGGTTTATGTTCACCATGTCTTTCATTTCCCATTTGTGCTCCAAATGCTTCTAACATGGATTGTACAACCTACTCCTAAGCCCTTCTTTGGCTATTTATTCTGCACGGCCACTTTTATCTACTTCTTGGTCCACCTATTACTGATGTTATTCTGTGTATTCAATTTTTGTCATTAATAAAATATAAATTTGTTATATGAACTTTTGATTATTGTTGTTTGATCAAGCATTTGGTGATTCATACAGCATATACACATCTTATAAATACAGTACATACATATAGAATATATAATCATATAATTACACATACAGTATATACAAATTTGTACCATAAATTACTCACACCTTATACACATATAAAGAATACATACAGCATATACCCACGTAAATACCGTACCATAGACATTCAGCATATACACATGTATACAGTTAAAACACACCATATACACATATGCATTCTAAATAAACATGCATACACCACACACTCACATTCATACAGTACCATGTACAGACATTCACCATATACACATAGTGTATGCGCTCACATATAGAGCACACAAACACACACAGCATATATGCATCACATATTCAACACTCATACATACATATGTATCTTCTCACTGTCAGGCAGTCTTCTTTTCTCATGGGGTTGTCAGAGGCCACAGATATGACTTCATGCAGCCGAGTCTCTTCTGTAGAGTGGCAGGTCTGGTGCCGGGCCCCCTAATACTGCAGGCCCCATAGCAGCTTCTTTGTGCTGCTCTCCTGGACAGAGGTATTTAGTCATGGGCATAAGGCCTAGAGACCTCCCCTATGTCTGCAAGTGTAGGTTAATAAAGAAATATCAATTTGCAAATCCTCCTAGTGTCGGGAAAGTGAATTTTGTGACTAGTCCATTTCTTACACTTGTATCAGTGGTCAGTTTCTCTGTTTATTTATGACATGAAACATTTAACCTTCCTTCTTGATCTTTTTTAGGTTAATTACATTCTGGAGTCCCGGGCCAGTACAGCTCGGGCAGATTACTTTGCTCAGAAACAGAAAAAACTGACCAGGAGAACCAGCTTCAGCTTTCAGAAAGAGAAGAAACCAGGCTAGACGGGAGGACGGATGCATGAGGAACAAAGGACAAGGTGGACACGTGGGACCTCAGTGCTGGCCGGCCAGAGAGTCTTCAGCATCCTCGTTATAGAGACACTGATGAATTGTGGATATGAGGATTTATTACTAGTACCAACCTCTTATTATTAATATATATTCAGAGATTTATGTGGCCCAGCCCCGGTCTACTTTCCCCCTTTTTTTGGCCACTATGTCCGTGTGACCAGGCACCACATATTGTTCAGGCCTTCCCATACATTGAATGCACCCCTGCAGAATCCTCGAATAGTTACGGATGTAGAAAAGGGGGTATATGCTGGAATTTGTTTTAATCTTTTGGGGGATACGTTTACGCAATCCCTAACAGAACCGGGATGTGTGAATTTGTTACCTTGGATCACCTTTTTAAAATAAAGAAGGTTAGAACGTTTTGCTTTTTCTGAGGTTCACTATGTAGAAATTTCTATTGGTGTCTCTATATCCTGCTAAGAAGAGCCACATTTCCCGAATTTCAGATCACTATTGTAGATAAATCAGAGGTTTGGCCAATCAGAATCGGTTTGAGGAGTCTGATCTTCCTTAGGCAGGGGAATGAAGGCTCAATTTTGCACAGAACTGTAGTAGGGGTTACTATTGGGGGCCTCAAGCCTTTACTTTACCCTCATAAGCCTCAAAAATCTATACATTAAGGTGTTTCTGGTATGTGATTTGTAGATAAAACACATAAGTGGTGGTCTTGCAGACCCTCCACAAAGAGGGAAGATACAGAAGGCAGCATATGATTGTACAATATGCAAACTTGGTCTGCTACCATAAATGGATCATCTCCATGGTAAAGAAAAAAAATGAAAGAACATCAATCATGTTTATAATGATACATGTGCAAGGTGTGCCATACAGCAATATGTTCAAGTAATTTAGCACATGCCCTTTTAACCACAAAGAAATTAAAATTGAAACGGCACAAAGCACCCAACCCGCCCCAGGGCCAACTTCTCAATGGTATAATCGGGTAAGGGCAAGAAAGATCTATACGTGTCATGGGTAATGTGCCTAGGATGGGATTTGGAGAACAGCGGTAAAGGACGATTCAAGACATCTGTCCCAGATGGCATGGAACCTCCTGCCCTTCTTATGAATTAATAACCAGAGTATTATTAACTGCTTTAGTCCAAGGGAGAGAGGGGGAATGTGCAGCCATCCAAAATGTAGCAACTGTCTTCCTAGCATAATACAAAACCATAATAGGTGAAAGAAGATACCTGAAGTCTCGGAGCTCAGAGGTCCGGAAACCCAGGGCGAAATATACTGACCCTGCTAGTAGTTAGGCTTGATGGAGTATGTATACCTGAGACATTCTGTCCTCCAAATTAGGGGAGGACAGCTTAGGTGAAGAAAGGGGGCAAGATCCCACCCCTCATCAGTCAAGTGGATGGCACATGTATTTAAAGGGGTTTTCCCACAAACGCAAGTTAGGCCCTATCTACGGGACTTGCTGATCACTGATCATGAAAACGAGGGGTCCGATGGTGTCCCACATACCTCCATTTGCCACGCTTGGCGATCTCCATCAGCTCCATAGAGATTAATGGAGCAGAACGGTCATGTGCGGCTGTCTGCTCCATTAGTCTGACGGACCCCTAGATTTCGTGATCTGTAAAGGGGCCTCATCAGCGAGACCCCCACTCATCAGTAAGTTGGGCCCTATCCCGTGGATAGGGTCTAACTTGTGTTTGTGGGAAAACCCCTCTAACACAATACAAACCATGTTATGCTCCATTGATAGAGGCATACACAGAGTTATTCTCTCCTAGAACCAATGGAAGAAAAGTGAGAACAACTATGTACATAACATGTTGTGTGGTTCTGCACGTTGGAGCCATGCAGGCTACCTTAAAGTAGATATGTCACCTTAATATACTACCATATATAAGGACAGCATGTTAAAGGTGCATGTCCAAAAAAAATGTGCTCTTTGGCTGCTAGCAGTGCTCAATGAATACATCAGTCTCCTAGCTTGAATTTTGCATTCAAGAGCATTTATCATAACTAAATTAAACATAACTAAAGTTTTTCAAATCAATAGTACAGATGAATAGTAAGCTTTTGTAAAATACTTTATTATAGAAATCTGTTTCTGTTTCCTATCTTTTCCCCTGTATTTCTTCCTTATTTAAGCAACTTCTGTACATCAGCTTTCTGTCCCTGTATCCACTGACAGGTGAGAGACAATTGGAGTTTCAAAATTTTTGCTGTAATTGGACCAAGGATTATCAATAAAGCTTCATTACAGACTCCTTACAGCTGATCATTGCAGCCTGGGACTATAGTAACATCCAGAGAGCTTCAGCAGAGGTCACAGTGGGCAGAGGGGTCCGTCTGTAACTATGGGTTGTCTGTAAGTCGGGTGTCCTTAAGTAGGGGACCGCCTGTAGTTGCTGTTGCCAAAAGCATGGGCACGAGAACATTAAAATTGGATGTCAGAGCAATAGTAAGCATAAGGTAGCATAGTCGTAGATTAATAAGCTTTTACTCTGCAGTCAATGGCTTTTTATCTGTGATTTTGCAGAACTGGGAGAAAACCAGAGTTGGCAGTGGGAAGTGATTGGCAATGTTTTGCTGAGGTCATGGTGTCAAGGAAAGTTCTTTGACATGTACCACCTACCCAACCAATGTGCATACTGAGTAGCATCATTCATTGTAGTAGCATTTCTATAATGTCCTCTTTAAGCCGGATAATCTACCTGCTGCACAGAAATTTTTTTTCCAGGAATGGATTGAGGAACCAGTTCTTGACTTGGCCTTCAAGTTATCCAAATCTTAATTTGATAAAGCGTCTGTGGAATGTGCTGGAATAACAAGTCCAATCCTTAGAGAGAACCGCTCACAATTTACAAGGCTGAAAGGAGGAAACCATTGACAGAAAATCACTCGCTAGCCACAGAAACCCCACCAGTCATGAGAATTGGGGTCCCTTATAACTTGAAAAGAATAGAGCAGCTTGTTACACCAAGTCCTCTATGGCACTGCTGGAGATATCTAAGTATTGGTGGAGATAGCTCAGCATCGCTATCCATGCCATTGGGTGTGGATGGTGAGTGGAGCAGCAGGGTGCAAGCCTGAACTTGCACTCCATTCATTTGGGGACTAAGTGGACCCCTGTTCTTGTTATTGACACTGAGAAGGTACATTTTTTAAAGATTTGGTGTCGGATCCCCCTAATTTGGAAGGTCTTATGGAGTCAATCCCTCGACTCATCAGAGCTGTTTGGCAGCATGAGTGTAAACTATACAATGTTTGGCATTGGTGTTAGTCTTATGTCTGACCGGTCATATCCTACAGATGTTTTGTATAACAAATGTGTGGGCTGTATTGTCCCTACACCATTTTCCGGGTTAAGCTTAGTTCTATTTTTTAGTTTCTAATTATTGCAAATAGTTTTTTTTTTCTCCCGTTTCCTGTGTGCTCTTGTTACTACTAATAAAAGTCAACATGAAACACACGGGACTTGTGTGGACGGAGCATTTGTCTGTCATGACTGTTAATCTCTTTTTACAGAAGCGCTCCCTTCTTTGGAGAAAGAGATATTATGAGGCATTTCACAGTATCCAGTCACACACCTGCTCCATGCTCGGACCTGTATGCTGAGTGGATTATTTATGACAGTCGTGGACTACCGGGAGCCCTTCGCACTGTGCTACTAATCTTAATTACCGCACTTGCGGCCCAGGTGTTGAGCACAAATTGGGCAGTTGCGGGTTGAGTTGAGTTTCTCACGATGTACGGAATGTTTTTCCGGGTTAAGAATGACGATTACGACACCTGTTCCTGGCACACGTCTTATTATTTAGATATTTGTTAAGATATAAAATCATTATAATGATCCGCTATACGGGACGGTCATTTAAGTGGTACATTTTATACACAGTTGACTGAAGAGGTTAACCGCACTGTAAATAGATGGGTTAATTTATTCTGGATAGAAATAAAAACTTAAGATGCGAGTTATGCAAAAAAAAAAAAATGAATGGGATTAGGATTGATTTAGTACTTACTGCAAGCTATTGTTTTCATTACGGTAAAGGATTGCTCAGAAAACTAATGAGATTTCTGGGAGATTGGGGTCTGATGGCTGCGAGTCCCAGCGGGTGCATCGTGTATTCCTCGGACTAGGATACAGAGGACAGCCTGGTTGTCACAAGGTGAAATCATACAGTGTCTTTGTATCCGTCATGCTACATTTTCCACAACTGCCCCCAGCATGCATTACTAGACTATAGCTACTTCCTTCTATTGCTTATGATATGGATTTTTTTTGTAAATATCTCAATTTCCTAATCATTAATTCATGTTTTGTTCAGACTTTGCAGATACACCTTGGATTTTCCAGATGGAAAAATCTATGGCTTAATACATTGGTTTGGTGCAGGAGAATTAAAAGGGTTTTTTTTGACATCACAAAAAAAACTTGTGGGGAAAAATAACCTCTTCCGGTTCTCTGACCTCTTGAGTTTCCGGTCCCGATGGACTGAAGGTCATTAGGTCACATGCATAACAACCTCTCCGATGGGACTGGAGAAGCCATGCTGGAACTGGAGTACCTTCAGATTATTTTCTTTAAACTAAAAAGCCAACCCTTAAAGATTTTTTTTATTATGTCCCCCTTTTAACAGATCTCCATCACACGCCATAGATTTTGTAGTGCTGGAATATAAAGCTATGGTTAACAGGTGAGTATATTCGTATGCAGGTAGGTTCCAGAATTACTTTTTTTAATGCATTGTAGTAGATTATGCATTACAGAATATGAATGGGTAGGAAGAGGAAGGGTTAATTTACACTAGAGAGAGTGCCATGTTTTGAATGTGGGTGCTGTGCCAGCTGTGCCAATAGTGACACCAGTATTCCTGGTGCTGTGCCAGATCATTCATTATACAGCTGAGGGAGGCGGCACGTAACCATTGTATGTCATGCAGCATAATGTGCATGTGTCGTGCAGTCTGTACACCACACATTATAATAGTGTAAGATCTTGGTGTAGTTCTACAAATAACTATGTGATACCTCAGTCCATTCATGTTGTGGTTGGCTACTGCAGCAGAAGACCATAACTAGATTCCACTCTCTGGTGTTAGGAATATAAAATCAAGACTATAGTAGGCTCTGGTTCTTTTGAAACTGGAAAGTTAGACTTAAAGGACATCTACCACCAGGATGAAAGACTGTATGCAAATGAGCTTGAGGGGTTCCAAGCTCCTTTAAAGGGAACCTACCACCACAAATCTACCTATAAAGGTAGATCGGGTAGTAGGTGGATCAATGGGACGTGAGGATAGCCCTTTTAAGGGCTAAGCCTCACGTCCCCACACTTTTTTGTTAACTTTTATTAAACTTGTATGCAAATTTACTTATGCGGCTACTGGGGCGTGGAGTAGCCGCATCTGAGGTAACACGAAGGCGGTACTACCTTCCACGCCCCGGTAGCCTCTGTCCGCCCCTCCTACTCATCCTACTCACCATCTTCGGCGCCAGTACGAGGGCGCGCAGCTCCACATAGCTGCGCCCCTCGTCGGCGATCCTGCCGTCTGCACATGCGCAGAGAGCAGGCCCCCGCCCTGTTTCGGAGCAGTTGAACCGCACAGGTGCGGGCCTGCCTCTTCTGCGCATGCGCAACGCATGATCGCCGCACGACGGGGCGAGTCACCTTTATATCGCCCTCGTCGGGCGATCATGCCGTTCGCGCATTGCGCAGAAGAGCAGGCCGCACCTGTGCGGTCACTGCTCCGAAATAACAGGCGCGGTCCTGCTCTTTCTGCGCATGTGAGACGGCAGGATCGCCGGACGGGGCGCGCAGCTATGTGGAGCTGCCGCCGCCCTCGTACGCGATCCTGCCGTCTGTCACATCCAGAAGAGCAGCGCCGCGGCCGAACATGGTGAGTGGAGGGGAAAAGAGGCTACCGGGGCTTGGAGTACCGCCTCGTGTACCTCAGATGGGCGGCTACTCTCCCGCCCCAGTAAATTGCATACAAGTTTAATAAAAGTTAACAAGTGTGGGGGCGTGGGAATTATCCCTTAAAGGGTATCCTCACGTCCCATTGATCACTACACCGATCTACCAGCCATGATAAGATAAGAGTTTAATTATTATAGTTGTATTGCAAACGCGTAGGCATTCGGGACCCTACCGCTATCCATGCCAATCCGTTTTATCATGTTATTTTGCATATTCTTAATAAAAGTCTCTTTGATTTTACCTATTTGGATTGAAGTTTACTTTGGAGACGGAGTTCCTCCTCCCTTTTTCCTTGATCTACCTTTATAGGTAGATTTGTGGTGGTAGGTTCCCTTTAACACCTATGGAGCCTGGAGCCTCTCAGGCTCATTTGCATACAGTCCTTCATCCTGGTGGTAGATGCCCTTTAAAGGGGTTGCTCCAGTTCTCCAATATTCATAGGAAATCGGGTAACAAGGTGATTGGTGAGGGTTCTGACTGCATTGACCCTCACTGATCAGGACACGGACCCCCATTAATAAGAAGGAACTGGGGGTTCTCATTCTCAATATATGTGTAGAGTGAAGGATACATGCGTCCTAGGTCCCATTCATAGTATTGAATGCAAAGTATATGTGTGATTGATGTAAATTGCAAAGGAACATTGCTCAGCCGTACTCACTGGCTGCACAACACTTTGGCGGACCATGAAGTGGGATGGAGGGACTCCTTTTAACATTGTTGCTATATGATGCAACCAGTCCCTGCTCATCCCCGTGGAACCACATTGTGGTATGTGATATCCGCATGACGGTGGTCAGTTTTTATATGGGCTGACCGTGTTCGTGTACAGTCAACCTTAGGGTGAATTCAGACGAACATATGCCCACCGTCGTAGCTGGGAGGGCATACGTCCGGCCGCACTGGAGAGTAGGAGGAGTGACCCCCTCTCCTCTACCGTAAGAGATGCTCGTCGATTGGCCGTGCACACGGGAAAGATAGGAACATGTTCTATCCTTCACCCATGTACGGAGCACCGTATTGCTCTGTGACCTATTGGCGTCTATGGGCCGTCTATATGGCCCCAGGCTGCTCCATAATATACACCCCCCATACTACGTTCATGTGAATTCCAGCCTTACCCAGTTGAATAGGAGTGCTGAAGATGTCCTGCTTTCGGTGATAATTTCTGGTCACTGGTGGATGTCACTCTCAGACTGATAAAATAGTGGCTCTCTCTAGGGTCAAGAAGTCAGGAATTGATTTTTTTTTCATCCTGTAATTATCTTAAAAGATGAGGTTTAAAGTGGTGTTTCAGAATAGAATAAAGTTTAGCAGTATTATTGTGCACGGCTGCGAGGGGCTCTTTATAGCGGAATTCACTCCGGACTGTTTCATGCGATTGTTGCAGAAGGTGACTGGGCCTTCCGAATTCCCCACATTCAGACAGCGCCCTATTTCTGTAGTATCCTTGAGACTCAGCTAAATGACAAAACCCTGAATCCCATAGCCCCATGGGGGGAGATGGAAATTACACAGCACCTGGTAATTAGCAAACTTAGGACTTATCTGAGCGCAACTCTTCTCTGTGCAACTAATTAAGACTTCAGTCGGCAGTGATTCTGTCACAGCAGAACTCACCCGTGAAAACAACTCCAGCGCCTCGGGGGTTATTTTACCCTTCACACTCTGAGAAGTTTGTTGCGATGATGCCTTGGATACATTGGTATTAACCCCTTGGCACAAGCCTTGAATGCCTGGGTGCCACAATAAGGTCTCTTTGCAGCACTTTAACAGCAGTGAATTTGCATTGTTGATTACATCTGTCAGGGTCCCCAAATGTAGGATTTTTCTTTAATTAAAATTACCATTTAATGATTAAAATATCTATCCAACCTGGGGGGTGTCTTTTCTTACCATTCCTCCTGGCTAGAAGACTGCTTTAAAAAAAATTTTAGACAAATTCAGTTTTTGTCTGTGAGAAATTGGAGCCATTTAAAGGTCGGTATTTGGGGTTTTTTGTTATTCATCACCTTACCCATAGACTAGGTGATCAGAATCAGATTGCAGGGGGCAGACAGAGGTTTCAATAATGCAGTGCTGACGGTCTACCAAGAACAATATGACATTGTTATTCGGCTGTGCCGATATTGCCAGCTCAACCCAACCATGAATTGCACACTAGGACATGCAACATAAAGTCTGTGAAGCAAATGCTCACTGCTATAATGGCTTCAATTAACCAATCGGCCAGGGTGTATAGTCACCTATCCTAAGGATGTGCTTATAATTGTTAAAAAAAATACCCTCCCATCATAGGATAGTAAAGGGAGGAGTTGCTTATTCCATCTACCAGTACAGATTGATAAAGAGAGAGGATAAAAATTAAAAACCCTATACATACCTAGAAATATTTCACTAATGTTGTAAGGAGATAAGGTCTATTGTCTGTAAGGAGTTAAGTCAATAGAAACTTTATCAGCTTTCTCCTTATCTTTCAGCAATCGGTAAGAGTATAGGGAAAGCTGATTTCTACACACTGCTAAAGCAGAAAGTAAGGAGGGGAAAAAATGAACAAATACAAATTATTTTAAATAATGTTATTACAAGGTTTTTTGCACTATTAATTTATGCAATATTGCAAAGTCACATTTAAGATATCTGGTGGGAGATTGGCTTTTCCAGGCTACCTAAACCCTTCCTTTAAAGCTGTTTGTAGAACAAAAATGACAAATATTTTGTGCCCATAAAATAAAATAAGCCTAGAAAGTCGAAAGCCTTAATATTGATAACTTACCAGAATTCTTAATGCAGGGGCTTAAATGGGGTTTTTTCATAGGTGCCATTTTGATAATTGAAGACTATCTAGCAGGATAAGACATTAGTATTGGTATGAGACAGACAGACATTGATATGGTATGAGACGGGATGACATTTAGTATTGGTATGAGACAGGTAAGACCTTGAAAGTTTGGTATGAGTACAGATAAGACATTAGTATAATAGGTATTGAGACAGGATAAGACTTAGTATTGGTATGAGACGGGCTGAGACATTAGTATGGTAATAAAACTGGATAAGACATTAGTATGTCTATCTACAGATAGACAATAAAGGTGGTGGGACACCTGGACCCCCTGCCTCTGCCTGTGTCTACAATAAGTATACAGGGAGATGTAGATGACACTTCAATGGCCACCAAAGAGCTGGCATGGACCAAACAGTTTGAGTATATCATTACATATTTTAGATGGATTGGGGATAAAATAATTGGTTACGGTGATATCTTTGGTAGGGTTTTATTCAGTAGATGACATAAAGGAATCATTAGTGTCCTCTTTGCTGGACATTTAAGCAGTGGCGAGACTTTGAGCCAGGGGAGCCCTCTATCTTCTGCATCCATGACAAGCAATGAAAGCTAGCTTCCACGTATGGTGTATGAACTTGTTTGTTTCTGTCTCCATGAATTCAACGATCAGCACTTAGGATAAAAAAATTTGTATAGGAACTTCTCATTTTCTAAATTGGTCCAGGAGGTGCCATCATAACCCAAAAGCTCAGGAATCCAAGTGAACGAACGTGTAACCACACAGGAAGTCATTAGATGTCGTGTCCACTGTGTGGGGAAATTGGTGGGAGTGAAAATAAGTCTACATAGAAAGTGATGGTTTCTATGGACAGGATGAGATTCTCCCACATGCTATTAAAAACCACAATTTTAAAACCTTTTCTGCTGAAATAGCAATCCAATTGTTCCCTTCACACTTCAATTAAGGTCTCAGGGGGGAGTCCTAGTACCTGTATGCCGTCTCTGCTCTTCATAGTCATTCACTATTCTATCACTAGCTGTTGATATTTCCATAAATGAAAGAAATATTCCATTGACCACTCCTTAGTCAGTTTTTATAGATGTGTGTGAATACTTGCATGTTGAAACATTGGTGACCATTGGAAGCTGTTCAATTTGGGATATTTTTGTGCTTTCAGTTCTTTTCCATTAATGTCTGGTTAATTGGGTTTTTGTAGAATTGGGGAATCTCCATTACCTGATTCCTAAGCTCTACAGGAACTTTCTGGTCTCAGTCATAGAACTGGTGTGCTGTTGTTATAATGGACTGTAGCAAAGGGTTTTGCACCAAGAAATCTATGGAGTATACAACGAGCCAGAGGTGGAGAACTATAAGCCAAGAGTCAAACAACCACCACAAATCGGGTACCAAGTAACAAATCCAAGACCAGATGTGGTAGCTAGAAATCCCCATCTGTGATGAACCCCTACAGATCATGAAACGGGGGGTCCGAGGTACCTCCGTCGGACCCCCTCGTCTCTCTGAGATGAGCGGAGCAGACTGCCGCACATATAAGGAATGGAGCAGAACGGACATGCATGCCATCTGCTCCGCTCATTTATGTAATGACGATGGTCCGACAGAGGTATCTTGGACCACATCGGACCCCCTATTCTTATATCTGTGGGTGTTTTATAACTGACTGTCACAAATCCGCAAGTTGTTTCTGGGAAAACCCCTTTGAAACTAGTGACCATAATGTTTGTAACACAAATCGGGCCAGTTTTGTGGGCACCAGGCACATCCAGGAGTTTGCCAGACAAACTCAAGTCCTTCCTCAGGCAGTCTCAGCAGCCTAGGACAAGCATGTTCAAGCGCTATTTTCAAGAAATGCCTGGAACTCCAGGAGGAGAAGAAGGTGAGGACGTACCAGGATTATCCTTGGGCCTCCTGGACCATGCCGTTCTAACTGTGACAAGAATTGGCATCAATTGACCAAGCTCCCCACATTTGTTAAAAATGTATGGGCTATTTTTTTATTGATTTTTTAAAACATTTTATAAAACTATTTCCTATAGTGAAGAGCCTGATGGTTACGATCCAGAGATTTCCTGTTCCGTCGCATAATCGTTGTTTGCCGAGCATCACCTGTAATTATACTATTACGTGTATGTTGCATACTCATATAAGTGTGTAAATGTTATTGTTGTGGTATTATCTATAGTCTACAGCTTGATATGATGTATGGACCATGAATTAATGTATTTTTTAGAGTGTTCGGGTACAGCAGCTGTCCACATCATTACCTTACGATGAACGAGAGTCTACATTATACCTGCAGAATGGGCTTCATTTAACAAGCCGGTGTGCTCATAATAAACTGCAAAAGAAGCTTTTATTAACATGTCTGGAGGTATCAGCGAGTGTAAGGGGCACGACAGGTAAGAAGCAGTAGTAATATACACAGACTTAGCTCCTGGGTCTCGTGCTGAAGCTACGATAGTACATCAGTAGTGATGCTCTCCATTGTTGATATAATGTGTGATGAGTACCACATATACCGTTATTCTGGATTTCTACAATAAATTGATCCTTGCAGATTTAGGGATCTCCAACACTGTTAATAGATGTATAGCCAGGCATGCAATACCTCGATCCCACACTTGGCAGTGCAGAGGTCATTCGTGCAGGCCTTTAACATCCATGGATGATAATTTGTGATCAGGTAACTGTGGCAGGGCCAGTTGGGTGTGGACCACCACTATTTTCCTTCCCTAAGGTCTACCAACCTCCTCAAGTGTTATAATCTGTATAGAAAAGCAAATGATTTCAAGACGCATTCATTATTTTCGGTTTCTTTCTGGAGAATTCCCATTTATAAATCCGTATGCTAATGAGCAGAGTATCCAGGATGTGCCCTTAGCACCTGAGACGAGGTATTTCTATCTGGACCAGTATTCTCCGTCAAATAAGGAGGAGAATTTTGTCGTGTGAGAAGCATGGGGCCACACTGGGAAAGGAAGGAAATGATTGAGGCAGGAATACACCAACCTCATCATTAGCATATGATTAAACTGGGAATTATCTGGAAATGCAATAATGGACAGAAAAATAATTTAAAAATAATGTATGTTGTAAATCACATGACATTTCTCTGCCAACATACTAGCAGCAGATTATAATGCTTTGTGAGATAAACCTCCCCTTACTCCCCACGGATTATGCCAAATAGAGTTAATTATCTACTTTTTCTTGAACTGTGCCACTATTTGTGGGCATGGATCTTGCCTGGCATTGCCCAATTTTTAGCATTTTTTTTTTTCTATTTCCTCCCTTGCCTATTTCCCTTTACTTATACTTATAGTAAATGCTATAACACAATGTATTATTATTATTTCAATCATAATTAAATGCGTTTGATTCTTAGTTTCAGTGTAGCGTTCCTTGTAGCCAGTAGGTGGCGATGTTCAACACTTTCCTTATTGCTTAGATATTGCTTAGGTGCTGTGCTCTCCTAATTCCTGGCCATGCTCATCTATCTCTCAAATTAATGGTTGACATGTGTGTTGACAGATTCTGCAAGGGACATTGGATAGATTTGCAGTTTTTGGGATTTTTTTTTAACCCCCCGCCAGTTCTTATTGTCTCTCTCATAATGGCTACTTGTAATTCCTGTGATGTCATCACCCGGGCTGGCGATACCGTTCCTGTCCCCTGATTTTGTATGCACGTTTCTATTGTTGGCGCAGGTTTTTATGAATTGTCCTTGATTTAATTACTATTAAATAATCATATTGTGCAGGAGAATTTTAATTGTCTGTCTTTTGCAGAAGGGTATGTAGGCGATTGCAAGCCCCTTAATAAATTACGACGGCGTTAGAGATTTTAAAATTAAACCCACTACAGAAAGCGCTTTTATTAATGATCTAATAGGTCTTTAATTCATAAGACTATAAACCACCAGATATCCTTCCAGAAATTCCTTTTTAATGTGCCCTAGGGTGCGACACATCCAGCTAATACATAGCATATACATAACCCCCCTCCCCCCATTAATTTTTTAATATTTTCTGCGATCATTTCTTTTTAAGTATTAAAGAATCACCATTGACTAGCATTGTACATACAGAAAGGTCAACCTAAGAGAAATATTCCCCCGCACCCCCTCCTGCATTAATTATAACCCCCCAGCTCCACAAATAACAATGTGCCCGTCTCTTCCACCACCTTCGCTCTATCCTGACAGCTATAGACACTGGTTGAGATCATTACCGTAGCAGTAGATAAAATATCTCATAAGGATCAGCGTGTATTTATGTATGTACATGGAAATGGGGTTGTGCAGATCCAGGACCATACTATTTTCCTTAAGAAAGAGCAAGCCACTGAACATGACGGATCTTCCATGGACGGCGCTGCGTCCTGTTATGGCAAGTTCAGTTCGCACGTGAAAAAGAAGCTAAATGATCAAATACACACTTTTAAATCTGTTAGGGATGTGTAAATGACTGAATGTTGGTGCTTTATTGTTTGTCAACTATCAATCCAGTGTGCAATGTTATACGGAAGCAGGAAAGGTGTGAGCAGAGTGTTGGTGTCCTATGTGCAGATGTATACAGGAAGTGAACTGGAGTTGAATTTGCCTTCTGGGCAGCTATGTGTATAGGCGGGGCAGAGGACTGAGCAGATGTACATGAGTGGTCCCTGATCGTGGCAGCACAGTGTTATAAGAGGCAGAGGACATAGCCATTTCGTCATCTCAGGCAATTGTCATATGTCACATGCGGAAGGCACTGTAGTTATAGAGCAGGATGGTAGCCAGTTACTTGCTATCTAGCATGTGTAGGGGTATGTAGTGCTATAAGTCCATCTCCAGCCGACACAATGGACAAAAGGTCATATTGTCTTGCCCCTAATCTGCAAGGCCGATGTTAATAGAGCAGGATGGGTTTAGCAGATTGTACATAGTGTCCTATCTGCAAGCAGTATGTTGTAGAGGAGGAGTAGCTGCGTAGATTGTATATAGTGTCCTATCTGCCAGCAGCACATTATATAGCAGGAGAGTAAGTCAGATTGTACATATGCCTATCTGCAGGCAGATGTTATAGGAGCAGGAGGAGCTGAGCAGATTGGTACGTGTGTCCTATCTGCAGGCAGCATGTTATAGAGCAGGAGGAGCGAACAGATTGTACGTAGTGTCCTATCTGCAGCAGCATGTTATAAAGCAGGAGGAGCTGAGCAGATTGTACAATTGTCTATCTGCAGGCATCGCATGTTTATAGAGCAGGAGAGCTGAGCAGATTGTACGTAGTTCCTATCTGCAGGCAGCATGTTTATAGAGCAGGAGGTTGAGCAATTGTACATAGTGTCTATCTGCAGCAGCATGTTATAGAGCCAGGAGACTGAGCAGATCGAGCAGATTCTGCCCTTTGATGCTGAAATGGACATTTTCTAGCTGTTAGGTGCTCTTACTACAATGAACACCCTGGGCCTGGGTATAACATTTGAACAATTTCTGTCTCATTTATAAAAAAAAAAACACGCATATCTGTTATATCTTGTATTTGATAACACCCTTATACCCCGTATGATGCTTCCCAATCCTAATAATATTGCCTCCCGGATTTTTAAAACAAATCATAAGAAATATCTCCGAGACCTCAGGTATTTTTCATTTGTTTTTTTTTGCGTAAATGAATTATTAGATTCCCATCCAGCGAGGAATTCCAAGGCCTTTAAAATAAATAATATTAGCAGGTCACGTCTACAAGTGGGACTACGATTTCCTTGGCGGGGGATGGCGGCACTCTTGTATTATGGCTGAGTTTGAAATTGGCACTCGGGGGAGAAAACCCTTTCCATCTGGAATTATCCAGGCCTTATTAGCGAGCTGAAAAGCCACATAATTAGAATACAACACTCACCACCACACCGTTTATTGTCAAGAGTGTGCAATTGATAATGAAGCATTATTAATGAAGTCTTGCTTCCCAAGGTTGTCATAATATTTAAAACTTTTTAAGGACACAGAGTATGGCGAGGGAAATTTAGAGCCGAGACGCCGCTGCTGAAATGTGGAAACAGAGTGAGCTGTGTTCTGTTTTATTAACTAGCTCCAGGCTCTCCGGGGATCCTCTACAGGCTTTTGTTTTAAGCAACCTCTCCGACAGCGGCGAACACTCGATACGTGCACAATCGCATCTCCTTGTATGTGAAGCTCAAATTATCCTGTGCTGGAATTTCCACTAAGAGCCCTTGGTGTACATGGCTTATTTATTACGGCAAGGCAATTATTGATATAGGATACTAAAATGTCTTTGAAATATCTTTGTATTTGATCTTTATGTTATGGAGGTTCTTGGGGATTTAGTATGTGATAGTATATATAATTATCATTACAGTTACAATGTGATTTTATTGCACTGTAATCTCACTTTAACTGTGTCGATAGAATTGATAGTTATACGAAATTATAGTTACATAGAAGAGAGGGATACTTTTTCCGGTGGATGGATTGATTAGTGGATAGTGCATGGATGGATAGATAGAGATAGATAGGTAATAAGTGGATGTATGGTGGTGAGTAGGTAGGTAGGTGGTGGATGGATAGATAGGTAGGAGATAGATAAGTGGATGGGTGTAGGTGGTGGAGGGATAAATAGGTGGAATGAGAATGAATTCCATAGTCCATATAGATGATAGTTATATAGAGAGAGGGAAACTTTACTTTTAGACGATAGGTGGTATGATCGATAGATGAATTAATATGAATAGGTAGGTAGATGGATGGATGATGGAGAAGACGGTAGATGGCGTGGATATTGGGTGATGGATAGGTAAGGATAGTTGGATGTAATGGTGGAATCTAGGTATGTTATGGGTTGGTGACAGGTGGTGGGATTATGTATGTATGGATGGAGGTCAGGTGGATTTATGTATGTATGGATGGATAGGTAGGTGGATTTATGTATGTATGTATGGATAGGTAAGTGCATAGATGAATGGATGGATATCTTAGCTGGATGTATGATGGATGGATAGGTAGGCTGGATGTATGTATGGATGGATGGATAGGTAAGTGCATAGATGAATGGATGGATAGGTAGGTGTGGATGTATGTATATATGATGGATAGGTTAAGTGTTCATAGATGTTGGCTGTATACGTAGGCCGGTGGTTAAGGATAATATAGCTAGATGGATGAATGGGTAGGTGGATTTATTATGTATGTATGTATGTTATGGATGGTGGGATAGGTAGGTGTGGATGGATGGATAGGTAGGTTGGTGGAAGATGAATGGTGGATGAGTGTATGGATGAATAGATAGATAGGTAGGTGGGGGGTGAATATATAGTTGATGGATGGATGAATAGGTAGGTCGGTGGAAGGATGAATAGGTAGATTGAGGGTGGATGGATGATAGGTAGTGTTGGAAGATGAATAGGGTGGTGGTTGTATGGATGGATAGATAGGTGGAGGATGAATAGGTAGATTGATGGGTGGATGATAGATAGGTAGTTGGAAGATGATAGGTGGATGGTGTATGAATGAATGGATAAGTAGGTGGAGGATTAATGGTCGATTGATGGGTGATGATAGATAGATAGGTAGTTTGAAGGATGAATAGGTGGTGGGTGTACTGAATGAATGGATAAGTAGATGGAGGGATGAATAGGTAGTATGGATGGGTGGATGGATAGATAGGTTAGTTGGAAAGGATGAATAGGAGTGGATGGTGTATGGATTGGATAGATACGGTGGAGGGTGAAAAGATAGTTGGATGGATATATAGATAGGTAAGTAAAAGGATGATTAGGTGGGTAGTTGTATAGATGGATGGATTAGGAGGTAGACGGATGGATAGGTAGTTGGGAGAAAGAATTAGTGTATGAATGGATGGATGGATAGGTAATTGGATGGATAGGGTTGTCCCAAGGTTTAAAGACATGGCTGCTTTCCTTTAGAAATGCACCAGACCTGACCATGGTCTGTGTTGGTATTGCAGCTCAATCTTTTCAACCTTCAGACAACCCCTTTAAAGCTTCTTTCAAATGAAATTAGCAAGGAAGGATTTGGCATTTTGGGAGTCCCAAGCGCAGTTGAATCTTGGGGTACAGCTCTGCTCAGAATGGCAAAGCAGCAGGTCATTTGCTTGCTGATTTACAATAGTGTCATCTTCCTGGGGATGTGGGTCGGTGTCCTGCATCTTCCTCACTCACCGAACCTACATCCCAACATTTTTTGGCTTTCTCACACAATGGCATGGGATGCTGTATGGGAAAATACAACCCTGCAGTATATATGAGATAGGTGATAGAAATCCTGTTTTCCAAGGCTTTAGATAAGGAGCTTAAACATCAAAAGACCCCATTTATTTATACTTGATATTGTGGAGTGCAGCTTATTTTTTTCCATAAATTATAGGGGTTATAGCCCACTCCCCAAAGACTCAACCAGTGAGGGTGCTGGGCGGACTGGGAATTTACATAGATAGATAGATACAGTAGATGAGAATGGTATAAATAAGAGCTCTAATACATGTATGCATATATAAATACACACATGGGGGAGATTTATCAGAAGTGTCTGAGAGCAAAACTTCTCTAGTTGCTCATGGCAACCAATCAGCTCAGCTTTAATTTTCCCACAGCAGTTTAACAAATGTAAGGTGAGCTCCTATAGGTTTCCATGGGCAACTAGAACAGTTTTACCTCAGACACTTCTGATAAATCTCCCCACATTATTTGTATGTATAGATTAATAGATCTTATTAAGTACCTATCTTGGATAGTCTGTAACCAAATATTTTAGAATTGACAAGACAAATTGACTGGATAAAAAGAGAATGCAAAAAAAGACGTTTTGGGTGGTAGCCCGGGGCCCAAGCCTTATAGGGGACCCATGGTCACCCAAACCACCCACCAAATTTTATACGGAGCAGGAGCTTCACTCATGAAGTCCTTGTATATCTGTTTCTGCTTTCAATACACATGTACACAATAGCCATGTCTTCCAAAGGTCCTGATACCACAGATTGAAAGCAGACAGAAGGGACTCATCCTTCATTCCCCAAGAAGCTGATTCTACTACCATATGTATGAAGTGATTCAAGACTATAATATTCATACAGGCCAGGGCCCATGGCAGTGTTAATTAATTAATTCCCTTATTAAATTCCTTTATTTATATAGCGCACACAGATTACACAGCGCTGCACAGAGCTTTCCAAACCAGTCCCTGTCCCCATGGGGCTCACAATCTAATCAACCTACCAGTATATTTTGGAGTAAGGGAGGAAACCGGAGGACCCGGAGGAAACCCACACAAACACGGAGAGAACATACAAACTCTTTGCAGATGTTGACCCTGGGACTTGAACCCAGGTCCCCAGCACTGCAAGGCTGTAATGCTAACCGCTGAGTCACCATGCCGCCCCTCTAATTCACCCTGGAATGCAAGATAATTTCCCAAATAGCTAGATAATAATATATATTCAAATAATAAATAATAACACATCTTTATGCATATAGCCCCATCATATTGTGCAGCACTTTACAATTCATGGGGTACATATACTAATAAAATAAGACAGTCAGATGAAACAATCGAAAAGGAGGAGCTGCTCGCAAGAGCTTACGATCTATGACGAAGGAGTGACAACTAGATACTAATATTCATACACAAAGTAGTGTCTGTTTCTAATAACCTCACTGAAGACTATGGGGCTCATTTACTAAGGCTCAGAATCGTTCGATTCCATCGGGTATCCCGACCATTTCCGTTTTGTGCCGAATTCCGCCGGGATTTTGGCGCACGTGATCCTATTTCGGTGCAATTGCGTCGGGTTGCATGCGTCGGAAATCGGGAGCGTGGCCCTCGGAAAACCCGACGAATTTTAAAAAACCGCGGTATTTAAAAAAAAAAAAGTGTCGCTTGACACGCACTTACCTGCACCAAGAAATACAAGGTGAACTCCAGCGGACTTCCGCGCAGCAGCGACACCTGGTGGACATTGGGCGCACGGACCTTAGTGAATCGCCGGAAGACCTGAATCCTCATCGGAGAATGCGCTGCTGGATCGCGACAGGACCGGGTAAGTAAATCTGCCCCTATGAGTGTCCCTAAATCCTATTGATTTTGTTGTCTGGCAATGGGGAAGTGCAATGTAAACGTACACGTAACTTGCTGCACCAATCAAGAAAAGCTAAAGATACGGAGGTGGCAATTTTAATCAGTAGCCCTCCTTATTTTCTCTAGACTGTCATAGTAGACATAGGATACCAAAAATCTGTCCATAACTTATTGCAGGTTTGAGTCCTGATGGCAGTGGCTGCACTGTAATACCAGACATAGCCTATGCATAATGGTGGCGCTGTTGCTGCAAAATCAAATACTACAAAAGGAAAAGACGGAACACATTTCTGAAATCACAATGTATATTTTCTTATTTTATTCTACAATTTCTAATGTCTCGTTTCGTTACTTTAGCAGAGTTCACACGACTTTTGAGCGACAATAAAATGAATATAATTACGCGGCGCTATATAATGCACATACAAAATCATGAGGGCATCGAAAATATTCTCCCTGTACATGAGCGCATTGTCTGAGAATGTGAACACTCCTGTATCAGACCTCTGTGCGTTCTATGTGTGTGTGTTGTACGGTACAATAGCAGCAAAGTCATAATTGTCTAGAGGATGCAACAGCATAATGAAGCAATTATAAATGAGGAGCTGCCTGCCTGCCATTAATTTTACTTTTAACGAACATAGAGTAAGGCAAAAGCGTAGTGTTAACACAAGAGCCGAAGAGCTAAAATTATACCTAATCAGACATGTCCGGGTTTTTTTTTCCCGATGTTGCTTGAATAAATTTGCATCACAATTTTTTTTTTTTTGTTTAATTTAAATGAAAAATTATGAAGAGAGTCTAATACTGCCGACTAAGCCATTTTTGGTGAAGCGGTAATTTTTCTCCTATTTGCCAATCTTTCATACTATCAAAAACTGCTGTGTCTTGTTTAGAAAGCTCTTCCCCCCTAAGTGTTTACCCAAATTGTTTAAAAATCATTATTTTTCTTATAGTAATCACATAATTCTTGCTTGGAGAATTGTCATTTTACTGGGTGTTCAATGATATAAGGATAACACTCTGCTCTGTATATCTCCGGAGATGGCTCTGTATCTGAATACACCATGGCACATGCCCCAATACATGGCCCCAAGTTATACCCCTGCCTAATGTTACACTAGGGACCCCTGTAGTGGGGTAGTGATTGGGGCTTAAGGCATGAAATATAATTCTTTGATACATAGTAATACCAAATATAGACGGTCCCCTACTTAAAGGGGTATTCCCATCTGGCCATTTATATTTAATTTAATTAATTTGCCATATGTAAACATTTCTTCAATTGGATGTTATTAAAAAAAATGTTCCTGTTTGAAGATAATTTCTCATAAATGTAGTGGTGTTGTCCCTTAGAAACGAGATAGCTTCCTTTGGATACGACCACCTCAGATTTTGGCAGCAGTGGCCAGACATGGGCTATTGAGTCCTGCCTGACCATCTGGCTTCAGCGATCATTACCACAGGACGGCTGCAGGTTATGTAGTATCTCTCAGACATTAAAGGGGTATTCTCGTCTGGGCACTCACATTCAGTTTCATTAATCTGCCACATATAAACCATATAGAAACATTTCTTCAATTAGATGTTATTAAAAAAAAATGTTCCTGTGTGAAGATAATTTCTCATAAATGTAGTCATGTTGTCCCTTAGAAACGAGATGGCTTCCTCGGATACGGCCACCTCTGCCTGAGAGATTGCACAAATTAACAAAAAGTTTTTGTATATGAAATGTTCGGGAGTTACTGCAGGTCCCACAGCCGTCCTGTGGTAATGATCGCTTAATCCTGGTGGTCAGACAGGTCTCTATAGCGCATGTCTGGCCACTGCTGCCAGAGTGTGAAGTGGTCGTAACCGAGGAAGCTATCTCGTTTCTAAGGGACAACATGGCTATGTTTATGGGAAATTATCTTCACATAGGAAAATTTTTTTTAATAACATCCAATTGAAGAAATGTTTATATATGAAAGATTAGTTAAAAACTGAATGTAAATGCCCAGACGAGAATACCCCTTTAAATATACAAAAACCTTTTCTTTCTTTGTGCAATCCCTCCAGCATAGGTGGTCGTATCCAAGGGACAACATGACTACATTTATGAGAAATTATCTTCACACAGGAACATTTTTTTAAATAACATCTTATTGAAGAAATGTTTCTATATGGTTTATATGTGGCAGATTAATGAAACAGAATGTGAATGCCCAGACGAGAATACCCCTTTAAGGACAGCCGACTTACAGACAAGCCCTAATTACAAATGGACCCCTCCCCCCACTGTGACCTTTGGTGAAGCTCTCTGGATGTTACTATAGTCCCAGGCTGCAATGATCAGCTGTAAGGTGTCTGTAATGAAGCTTTATTGATATTCCTTGGTCCCATTCTAGCAAAAAAATTTGAAAATTCAATTGTCACTGGGGCAAAAAAAATTTAGGCTGGGGTAACAATTAACAAAACCTATAGGGGCACATTTACTTATCCGGCTGACGGAGTTCACCCGAAGTGCATGGTCCGCCTATAATGCACTGTGCTGCGATTCACAAAGATTGTGCGCCCAATTTCCTGAATCTGTCGCTTCCCTGCTCAGGTCCCCCAGAGTTCACCATCTTCTTCCTGGTGCATGCAAGTGCATTGGTTGCGACACAATTTCAATATTAAATCCCTTGCTGAGTCTGAATCAGTCGGATCGTCCGACGGCCTCCCCCCGATTTCTATCGCATGAAAGCAGCGCCAAAATTCAATCTTGCGTGACACAATCCCCTTCTAAATACCTGTCCCAGAGGCGCAGATTCCCAAAATTTCCAAAATCAGATGAAAGTACGTTCTGCAGACCCTTAGTAAATAAGCCCCATAGAGTTTCGACTTGCATACAAATTCAACTTAAGAACAAACCTATGGAACCTATCTTGTATGTAGCCCAGGGACTACTTGTAATACTGATGTTATTATGAATACCGTCCTTTGCTCTTTGCTTCCTAATACTCTTTTGGAGCGACCAAAAACTTTCATATAATATAATATTCAGCAGTTCTCACATGAAACTCTGATTTATTTCTCAAATTATTCTACCGGAAGTCTTGGTGGTCTTAATGTGCATCAGTAGATGCTGTCCTTGAAGGTTCAAGGGTTTCTCGTGCGCTATAGAGTATATCGCTTGTAAAATGTTCCCAGGTACCAAACTTTTGGCAAATTTCATCCAACGGCCACAACTAAAACCTGATGCACAGATCAATTTATGGTGTTGTGTTAAAGGAAATCTACTATCAAAATCCTTCATGATAAACCAGGGACACTTACCCATAGATCCAGGCACCGTGACTGTGGTAACCTCCTTCCTTGTAAATTCAAATTTTAGAACCAGCTCTGGGGGTGTTACCAAAGCCCCTCCATGCTGTAGCTTCACTGGCTGGTTTTGGTAACACTCCCAGATCCCTTCAGGCTCACTAGCATAATTTTAAAAGTGGATTTTGGAAGGAAGGAGGCCATGGATAACAAATTTAGGATTTCCACAGTCACAGGGCCTGGATCTATGAATTGGTGTTTATCATGCTTGATGTTGATAGTAGATTTCTTTAACTCCTTCCCGATCCGCGTCCAATTAGTCAAATTCCGGAAAAGTCTTTTACATTTTTTGTACACATTTGAGCTCAAACTGTATTGAAAATGAAAAAAAATTTTTTTTGGGGGGGGGGGGGGGGATTTTGCGCTGCTTCTTTATGTTGAGTGACAGAGGTTATGAGGCAAAACGTGTTGTGATATCTTGACGTTTCCTCATCATAATTTTTACATGGGGGCCTCCTAAAAACTTTTTCACCAAATAATAAAACTGAAAAGGACAAATTCCCCTCTGCTACTTGTGCAGTGACAATGGCGGCTGCTGGCAGGAGCTCTATTCATTACTGCTTGTGTGCACAGATAGAGAGGTGATATAAACCCTGATGTGAAGCACTTTATCCTGTCCCTTCACAGTCTTCGGAGGAATTGTTGAATTTAAAGGGGGAACCAAGGGAGAAATCAGCATTTTAAACGCTTTCCCCAGGCGGGGTGTTAGTGGTCGGGGAGGGGGAGAGATGCTGCGCTCCTTATAAACTGCACAGCACCTCGGAGTAATCTGTCAGGGCAGGCCGACATCAGGCGGGCGTTCTATCTGCGGCTCATGTCTGCGCTGTCAGCTGACATAATCCCTCTCCCTGGCACATTGCTGATTTGTGCATAAGTGATGAGCCCAGTCCACCTGAGTTAGGACTTAGGAGCCCCTGATCTGGGACTGTCAGGGCCAGAGTATTTTACTGCCTCCTGCCATTAGCTGGAATTGACAGAGCTTGAGATGTGGTGAATTGTACAGCGTGTGAAATTAACAGCAGGGGGACTGAAGTGCTGTGTGGCAGTCATTTAATCTGCAATTTATCAGGTTATGCTGCCTCCACAACCTGCGCTGAGATTATGCTAAAAAAAAAAAACGGGACACAGAACAAGCCGGCTTTTCTACGACTTTTTAATTTCAGTCGACAGGTGAAAACAGGATGGACTACCGGTGTGTAGGGCCTGGAACAATTACAAGCGGCTTGAATAAAATATAAGATGTCATTTTAATATATGTATGTATCATTTTATTTCTACAGGGCCAATGCCACAGCTGTAAGAGCTTACAGGAGCCGCGGAGACGCTTATGTGATCCGGATACGGAATGTTTAGCCGGCGTTAGTTGTTATAATTCCGTCATAGAAAGGGGATGGTTTTATCCCCATGGTGCCCTAAAGCCTAGTGTACCCTATGTAGAGAGGATACATGATGACAAATGGAGTCAACATTACAGGTAATAACATACCAGTACATACCATATTTGCAACTTGTGTAGTTATACCGAACTTGTCACCACGAAGGACATTTTTTAGCTACTGACAGGTTCCAATGGCCTATGCTATGGTGATTTTAAAATTGCCTTTGTCAGCATTCTGAATCATTTCAGGACTGTGTAAAACTTTATTTCACATTACCTGGGTCCGTGCCAGCAGCATGTGGTGTGTCCTAGAAAGGGGGCAGCTGCAGCCTGTGTGTTCCTGTGTCCGTCTTCTCTCCTCCACACTAGTGATGTGTCGTTTGCAAACGAGCCGACTCCTTAACCCTGTCCCTAACCGGCTCACCAGGCCTCTTTAACCCGATACAATTGGGTTAAAAGTGGAGTGGTGTGGGGTGATTGACCGGCCTGTGGCTCCCTATTATACATTTAATAGGGAGCTGTTCATGAGCCAGAAGAGCCAGCTCTTCTTAGTGAGCCTAATGAGCCAGCTCACTAAGAAGAGCCGTTATTCCCATCACTACTCCACACTCTTCCAGCTCCCTCCGCCCCTCCCTTCTTCCTGTCATGTGCATTGAGCAGGCAGGGAAGGAAAGGGGATGGTGTGAGGGAGAGGAATAATGCATGAGGACACTGGGAAGCAGGCACACAGGCTGCGGCATCTGCCATTCCCCCCTGGACTTACCACATGCTGCTGGCAGGGAGCCAAGTAATGTGAAATAAAGTTTTATGAATTACTGAAATAAATTCAGAATGGTGACAAAGGCATTTTTATCAAATTTTTACAGGTTCACTTTATAGTGACATGTGGATATGTGGGAGGCTGAAATCCTGCTACTGCACTGATTAGGGACTGAGCTCTGGCGCTCTAATAAGCAGTGAATGGGAGTGGTTGAAATGGGAGTGCTCAGCAATTTACAAAAGTCTAATACTTCTCATCAATTGCTTAGACGGGACTTTCAAGTTCACTAGGGTACTAACAGTTGAACTCCACCAATCAGGTAAACCCCATTAATGACCAGGGCTAACACTGTGAGGGAGATGTATTATTTTGTCAGTCTTTAAACCAGTGCAGGGTAGAACTAGACAGTTCAGATTTATCCCTGTGTCTGAATGAATAATCTGGTGCCTTGCAAGACTGGAGAGTTGTACTTTGCACCTCCTATTAGTTGGTCTAGCTTGCTGTGCTACAGTATGAGCTAATTTTTGTGTGAGACGACACCCCTTTTTTACTGATGACACACCCCTTTTTCATACCAGACAGAAAACTTCCTAAAAATGGTCTAAAACCTACAATAAATGAGTTCTGGTACAATTTACTCTAGTTTTCTGGAATGAACTGACACGTACATGATGAGTTAGGTTGTCTGTCCCTCACAGTTTTGATATTGATGACCTATCTGACTACAAACAGTGTTCTGCTGGACCTTTGGAAACCCAATGCACTCCACTTTGTTGGGTCAGTCCAAGCCAGGGATAAAGGTAACTCTCTTCTGCTGGAGTTGAGCTATAGGATGGCGCCCCACTCCTCACTGTGCAGTAGAACTTTATCAGCTTTATGTTTTAGAAAGTGGGTATTCCATGCAGTGTCTTACACCTTTGTAGCAGGTGACTGCTCCCAACCTTGCTGCAGGAGGTGCTGCCTGAGACAAGAGGCTCAACTCGCATTGTGGCTGGTGCAGCCCTGAGCCCAGACTTATTCCTTTGACTACGACTGTACACAGCACTAGTCTAGACTATAAAGTGAATCTCTTTTGGAACAAAACAGACCTTTCTTTAATTACCTTGCAGAAACCTTTTAACTTGGCAGTAACCTATATGACTGTGTATCTCCATGGGTTAAGGATACAGAGAAAAAGTCCAGCTCTTTCAGTAACGGATGGCACTGATATAACATTGGCTGCTCAACCATCCTTAGTCAATGTCTCCTGGTGAGCCGGCACTGTTTGTCAGCTACAGATCCCCCGGGTGTGTTGTTCTCTGTTTGCAGACTAAACTTGAGGCCTTCATTAGTCAGACAGATAAATAGCAGGAACTGATACAATGAATACTGTATTTGTGCTCCAACCAATACAACCCTATGATGTCAACTAACCGCTATGGACCCAGGGATATTGTTACTGTCCGGAGACGTAAGTCACTTGACTCTAAGTGGAATAACAATCGTGTTCTAGAGCTAATTACAATGTTACAATGTTTAATACGGGAAGTAATCACCTCGCACCTTATCCATTCTGCACGTCCAACACAAAGCAGTTTCCACTTTCACATCCTCATTAATTTGCTCATTTTGCACATTGCTTAAAAAATATATACACAAAATGAAATCCAGATGGTAAAATTCCATGTTCACTAGGTCATAATTGAAGTTCATTGTGTCTTTATTTATTTATTTTTTACCCCGTAGTTTAATATATGAAGCTGGTATCAAGTTCCCATGTCCATTAAACATTCGCCATAAATACCTCTTAATCCTCCAAGTCATTGCTCGGAGGTAATAACTCTGCTATTGCTATGGACCAGCAGAACAGAGCACTAATACCTCCTCTATAAATACAGCTTGGGTATAGTAAGTCATTTTAATGTATTGCACACAGCTCCCTATACGTCGACTCCTCCACCTTTTGACCTATTCCACCATTCCCTGCGAGCAAAATCCAGTTTTCCGATGGCAAGAGGTCAATGTTAAGTGTAAATGTAACATATTTATTACAAAGCATTTCCTGCTATAGCTCATTTACTCTAAGTACTGGTCAGTCCCACACTAATTATTCAGGGCTGCAGTATAGCGCTACCTGTCAGCAACCACCAAAGAATGATGGCGGCTGCAAAATCGGGATTATACCGAAAAAAATAATACGCTGAAAGTTAGCATTTTTAGAGAAAGTATTACCATGTCTGTGAAATGTTAAAAAAGAAGAAAAAGAGGAAAATCAGAAATAGAAATATTTCGACATGACTGATATTCAAATAAGCGCACCCTAAGATGTTTATATATGTGGGATATCTGGATGGAGGATTGGAGCATTGGACCCCTAATTAGGTATATCATAAAAAAAAAACACAGTGGGGGTTGAGGGACACGGTGCCCCCCGATTATGAACAGATGGATGAGGATTTCATGGGTGACGGTCCTTCTCACTATAAAATTTGCTGCGTGGTTTGGGTCCCATAGAAGGCTTGGGCCCCAGGCTACCGCCTCTATTATAATCCACCGCTGCTTGTGTGCATAAGTGTACACCTCCCTATTTACTTCTATGGGTCCATATATCAGGCCATGGTTTCCACGGCTCTGTGTGTGAACCGATTGCAGGTCCTTTTTCCTTCCCCGGTTGGGCAAACTTTTTCTACTGTCATCGGCATTTGAGTGGACCTCACGTGCCAGTGAAACAAAGGCCACAAATAACAGAATACAGGCATTTTTTTGCCCCCTGTGATATGCACAGATTCATGTGAACAAGGCTTAACCTTCCTGCGGGGAGGGCAATCTACTTGTAAACAATATGCAATATATTTTAGGCCATTACCAACTTACCAACCGTAGTGAAAGGAAAGCATAGTCGAAATGAGAATGGAAGCTAATGGTGTCATGATAGTGATAAGGTCAGGATAATGGGAGAAGGAAGCACCTGACGAAACTGGTAAATCCTCGGTGGGCCCTTAAAGGGAACTTGTCACCAGACGAGTCACTTATAAACCACTAACTGTACCTGGTATGGACTGATTTCTGCACATGTCTTCTTAAAGGGCCAACACTGCCTTTATCCAGAAAAATAAAGTTATATCCATGGACAACTACCAGTTTCGGGGGTGGGTTTCGTGGAAGAAGTCAAGCAGGCACCCACCCTCAAGGCCGCCTTGTCAGATAACCCTCCTTATCTCCGTGGAGCTGCTACCAGCCCTGCCTCCTGGCTCTTCGTCATCTCCTCGTCCTTCCGCGGTCTTGGTTCAAATCTTGCGCATGCACAGTGCACCTGTCATCTCTCTTCCAGCACTGCATGTACCTGGAGAGAGAAACACACTGGGGCACATTAACTTACCCGTCCCGATCCCCGCCGTGCGTTGTCCGACGAGGATTTGGAGCTTCCACGATTCACTAAGATCGTGCGTCCAATTTCCTGAATGTGTCACTCCCCCGCAGTTCACAATCTTATTCCCGGTGCATGTGAGTGCTGATCTTGCGACACAATTTGCTTTTTAAATTCAGTGGTTTGTCCGAACCAGTCGGGTTGTTTGACGTCCACGCCCCCTGATTTGTGCCGCATGAAAGCCGGCGCCGATGCAACACAATCTGATCGCGCACGCCAAAAAAACAGGGCAATTCATTGCAAAATGGGAAAAAATGCGGAATTCAGACCCTTAGTAAATGTGCCCCAGTGTGCACCTGCTTGATAGTTGTATAAAATTCTCTGTTTTTGCTATATAGAAAGAAGAGCAGGAGTTAATGTAGGACATATCACCATCATTGTCCAAGACAAGTATGAAAAGCAATAATCAGCTACGCTCCTGTGTAAGGCGGCCTGGTCCTGAAGGAGTTACCAATTTTAATGACTACATGTATATAAAATGCAAATTGTTTAACATTGCTCCTGCTTCCCTGCCCCAGTTTGGCAGAGCGAATTCCCAGGCTGGAGAAATGAAGGGTGATTAGTTATACGCAGAGTGGCGAAGGAGTTTACAAGCCAGGAGGGAGAGGAGGACTGTCCTGACCTGCATGTGTGAGCGCCAGAGCAAAAGAGAACTGAACAAAAAGCCAGGATTTTGACAATTTTAGGGTGATTTCATGCATTTTTAGGAATCCCTTTATATATTCTTTTTGCTTCAAAATACTCCAGCCAAATGTCGGCTGTTAGGCAATAGGGAAAGCGGATAAGCACAACAAATGGTCTTTTTTGTAGTTTTTTTTTTACTTTGGTCAGTAGTATTTTTTTTTTTTTTAAATCCTGCGTTTTGAGTTTCTAAAGGCTTCTCTGTAGTATTAAAAAATTACAAAATCTACAACCACAATCACACATGATAAACCAGGGGCACTTACTCATTCTGGTGGGCACTTACTGATGGTGGTAATCATCTTATATTTGTTATCCATGGGCTCCTTCCTTCTAAAATCAACTTTTAAATATATCCTTATAAGCCTAAAGGGCTCTTTACCATCACAATTTGGATTTCTAAGAAAGAATGTTTGAAGGTCATTATTTTATTAAGTAACAGACATGGCAAGATGATTTAGGTGAAGTGCTGACAAAGCCTTTCACCCAATCTGTGAGAGAGAAGAGCCTCTGCACTGCCCTGTCCCTGTCACCTCGACGTGACTTTTACTACAGGGCCTAAAATAATGTCAAAAGTTTGTGATTGGTCACATGCAACCTACCTCCATCTTCAATAACAATTATAATAAACACTACTCACCCACCCACAGTGCCAGGAGTCTCAGATTTTTAAAATATTTTTTAAAACATTTCAGTACAAAGAGGAATGATATGTAGGTGTGTGGAATGGTGCTGGATAGACCAATTTAGAGGATTCATGATATATGGGCTGTAATTTTAGATTACAGGTGTTTTTTAAACCCTTTCATGCTGCCAGAGGATGGGTCAGAGAAGCCACAAGGTGAGGTTTAGACCAGGTAAGAAGAGTGTGTGTAGCAATGCACAGAGTGTTCATGTGAGTGAATGTATATAACAGACCTGAGTGAGTGAATGTAGCAGAGCTGTGTGTGAAGTAATGGTTATGGCAGAGCATTGAGTGAATAAATGGATGTAGCAGAGCTGTGTGTATGTGAGTAAATGGATGTAGCAGAGCTGTGTGGGAATTAATGGTTATGGCAGAGCATTGTGTGAGTAAATGGATGTAGCAGAGCTGTGTGCATGTGAGTAAATGGATGTAGAAGAGCTGTGTGGGAAGTAATGGTTACGGTAGAGCTGTGTGTGAGTAAATGGATGTAGCAGAGCTTTGTGTATGTGAGTAAATGGATGTAGAAGAGCCTAGTGTTGGAAGTTAATGGGTTTATCAAATGCAGATCGCTATTGTGAGTCTAGTGGATGTAGCACGAGTGTGTGTTGTGAGTTAAATGGATGTAGAACAGCTGTGTGGGAAGTCAAATTGCGTGAGGAGAGCTGTGTGTGATGATAATGGATAGCCCAGAGCTTTGGGGTATGAGAGTAATGGATGTAGAGAGCTGTGTTGGAAGTAATGGTTATAGCAGCAGGTTGTGTGAGCAGATGGGAGTAGCAGAGTTGTGTGTATGTGGGAAAATGGAGTAAGAGAGCGTGTGGAAGTAATAGTTTTATTTTAATGGTAGAGCTGTGTGTGAAGTAATAGATGTAGAGTAGAGCTTTATGATGTGAGTAATGGATGTAGAGAGTTGTGTGGAGCATGAGTTATAAATGATGTTGAAGAGCTGTGTTGGAAGTAATGGTTATAGCAGAGCTGTGTGTGAGTAGATGGATGTAGCAGAGTTGTGTGTATGTGAGTAAATGGGTGTAGAAGAGCTGTGTGGGAAGTAATAGTTACGGTAGAGCTGTGTGTGAGTAAATGGATGTAGCAGAGCTTTGTGTATGTGAGTAAATGGACGTAGAAGAGCTATGTGGGAAGTAATGGTTATATCAGAGCCGTGTGTGAGTAAATGGATGTAGCAGAGTTGTGTGTATGTGAGTAAATGTATGTAGAAGAGGTGTGTGGGAAGTAATGGTTATGGTAGAGCTGTATGAGAGTCAATGGATGTAGCAGAGTTGTGAGTAGTTGTATGGATGTAGAAGAGCTTCCCAGGGAATTTGTAATTGGTTGTGCGCCAACAGAGAATTTTTAATTTAAAATCTGGGGCGCGTCTTACAGTCCAAAAAAGTATTTTGTTCACAATGGGTTGTAAAGTTCTTTGCATATTCTGCAAACTGTAATATATGTGATAAACCTATATATCCCACGGTTTACGAGTAGGTAACACATAATGTACAGATGTACGTAGGATGGAGTAGGATCTGTAGTAAACGTTAATATGGATGGAAATGTAGGACCATGTGGAGCAGTTACATGGATGAACAGCAGGCACATTATTATTACATGCCCATCCTGATCCCGGGCAATGCCTTCCGCTATATACAGACTAGAAAGCTGAACTTCTGACTTACAACCATCCCTGATTTCTCACCATAAAAATCGGTATTTTCACAGTCTCGTGCCATTAATTTTTTTCTTTTTTCTTTTACAGGAGAGTCATTAAACATCAGCTGTTCCACCTTGGATTCCAGATGTTCTTCCTTCCACGTGACACATTCAGAGAGGGCACCGCGCACAGAGAGCTTGGCAGAACGATATGTTGTCTTGTAGATTATAGGCATGCAGTAACATACACCTATAAATTTGTCTGCATCAATAAATCTGCCTAACAAAGAGTTCTGTTTCCGTGTTCGAGGTGCTCAACGTTGTATTGTTTTGACTTAACCCCTTCATTTCTCCAGTGACTGCAGGGAATGTATATAGTAAGGATAGCTGCTATGCACAACCAATAGGGTCCCAATGTTCCAAAATAAACAAAAATCAGATAGTTGGTGCAATAAAATGCAGATTTAACTAAACCACCCAGAGCTTTCCTAATGTCATAACATATTGGGGGTCATTTACTAAGGGCCCGATTCGCGTTTTCCCGACGTGTTACCCGAATATTTCTGATTTGCGCCGCTTGTACATGAATTGCCCCGGGTTTTTGGCGCACGCGATCGGATTGTGGCGCATCGGGGCCGGCATGCGCGCGACAGAAATCGGGGGGGCGTGGCCGAACGAAAACCCGACGTATTCGGAAAAACCGCCGCATTTAAAAACCGAAAATGTGTCGCTTGGGGAGCGCTCACCTTCACCTTCTATGGGATGGTGCATTCCGGGGCGTTAAGATTATTTTCGGCGCTGCAGCGCCACCTGGTGGACGGCGGAGGAACTACCATCTTAAATCCCAGCCGGACCCGAATCCTGTGCAGAGAACGCGCCGCTGGATCGCGAATGGGCCGGGTAAGTAAATGTGCCCCATTATATCCATCTAGGGAAAAATCTTCCTAGGTTAAAAGGTCTTGTGAACATTAACAGCGCTGTACTTCTTCACAGTTTTCTGTGTTCAATAATCAGATAATTGGTAGGGGTTCTGACTGTCTACCAACTCCCCAAGCATTATTATCTACTAGTATTATTTCTGTCCACCTTTCTGTTACCTTCATTGAAATTCCCAATTGAATCCGTATGCTAATGAGTTGATGCATTTTTTTTTGGATGCAATTTCTTGTCCTTAGCAGCCAAGCCCCTGCTCTTCCTACCAGGACCTTCCCATAGCCATCATATTTGCAGAAGATTTGTCTAGTGAGAAGCATGGAACGACACTGGGAGAAGAAGGCAGTGATTTAGGAATGGCAGTGCTGGGTGCACCAACTACCTCATTAGCATATGGATTAAACTGGGAATAGTTTGGAAATGGGATAATGGATACAAATAATAACATAATGTTAGATGTCACACTTCATTTCTCTAACACATGCTGCCAGCAGATTATAACTCTTGCTGAAAGTGGTAGACTCCCTTTGAAGGGTTTGATTGTAACCATTATTCCAATTAGGGCCATACATGAGGGTCATTTATGCAAAACTCCCTCTTCTATTGAGCTACCAGGAGTACTAGTACTAGGATGGCATTACAAGGTCAGCTATTTACTTGGACGGCTGACATGGGGAGTGTCAATCCTAGGGAAAATGGGGACGCCCACTGATGGAGTGTGTTATCGGCAGGTGTTCAGACGAACTGGTGGGTGAACTCATTACTACTATTAAGGGGGTTGGCAAATTAAATATAAAACTTAAACGGCCAACAAACACTTGTAAAATTTACCTTCATGACAAATTCTCTCTCCAGCGTTGTCCTGATCCTCCCTTACAGTCCAGAAGTCCATGGTCCATCATCTTTCTTCTTTGTCTTCCTGGCTATCCTCAATGTCGTACTCCTTTATCTTTTCTTTCGGGGCCATAGCCATGCACAAAGAAGATGGCGCCTGCTGATCCCTACCACTCACAGGCGCTGTGGATAGCAGGGGAAACTAGCAGGGTCCTGAGCAAGTTGATGGGTAAGTGGGTGTAGCACCCACTATTTGGACTGGGAGGGAGAATAAGTAATTAACCCATTTAGCCCATCTTCTGCCCACATTTTAAGCTAAAGGTGGCCAAACCCTTTAACCCTAACCAATTTTTTAAAAACTTGCCAAATGGTGATCTCCTGATCTAAGTAAGTTTTATCCTCTAATGGGTTAATTTTTTTTTAAAATCACATTTTTTGAAACTAAGATAAGCTAAGGTAAGACGTAACTGAACAGCACATTGGCCTGTATAGGAGCTGTAAACAAAATGCTACCAGATTTTTATCATTTGCCTTATGTTTCTATATATCTCATGATGTGAGGGAACCGTAAGATGAATATTGAAAAGCTGAATGACTTTTGATAAGGAGAAAAGCAGATAAAAAGTTCCGTAACGAGAAGGGGGCAACATTTTGTCAAGCTCAAAACCTGTCACCAGCCGTATCAAACATTTATTCCATCTGACACAGACACTAGAGAAGGGAATTATTAAATGAATGTCATGTTACATGAGATTATGATAACCTGAGTATAACATGATCAGGACAGATTCTCCTAAATGCTGCTTCCCTTTCCAAAGAGCATCTTCACCAATGTCAATTATACTGTTTTAGAACAAATGATTCATTTCCCATAATCCTCTGCTTACCTTTCGTCTATTTTAAAGCGATAGTAAAAAAAATCGGAGATTAATGTCATGACAATCTAATACAAGATAAGATATGAAGACAATGGTTCAAAATTGAGTTTTACAAATTTGCAAGCTTTGGCGGCACCTGTCAATTGTAACACAATTATTATAGAGATGCAACTACTGTCTAGACACAAAATATGTGTTTATTCTCCTAAAAGTAATTGTGATGCAGCCAACATAACATGGTAGAATTTACTGAAAATGGTTAAAGGGACAATTCAAGGGTGTGATATTTTAATGTATATGTCCACAGGGCAAAAGTGGATTATAATAGAGGCGGTTTGGGCGGTAGCCCAAGGCACAAGACTTCCAGGGGGCCCATGGCCACCCAAACTATTTATCACACCCCCCCTAGGATACTCTAACCCTAGGTTATCTGATTGATCCTAAAATATATCGCCATACTACAGTATATGGGGATTTACTGATCTGAAATGTATTTGAGGTCGCATTCGGACGTGGCGTTTCAAAACACAACACACAGACTCCTTTTTTAAACCGTTTTTGACCGGTTTTACCTATTATCTTAATTAAAACGGGCCAAAAAACAGATGCGTTTTCAACAGACTGCTTAAAAACGCTACAAAAACAGTTTCAAAACACCACGTGTGCCACCAGCCTAAGGCTGCGTTGAATCACGGTTTTTGTTGCGTTTTTGACGCATTTGAAAGTCTTCAGCCTTGGTCGCATGCAGTCACACGGGGTGGAGCTCTGCCCAATCCCATATGCGTTTCCAGTTAAACACATGCATGTAAACAGTGCAAAAAAGCAATTGCTTATTACCAATCACTTGCCTTTCAGGGCAGTTTCCCACGTGGCATTTTTGTTGCGTTTTTAAACGCGTCCAAAACGCAAGTGGAGGGGGTTTGGTCAAAACGTGTTTTATACCCTATGCGTTTTATGGGAAACGCGTTTGTGTTTCGGATGCGTTTAAAAACGAAACAGAAACGCCACGTGGGAAACCACCCACCTGTAAAATGAATCAGTTTTACAGTTTGTTTCTTTTTAAATAGGTTTTTGGATAAAATGTCTTAACTTTGCATTTTCTCCCTTGAGTTTTTTTGTGTCCATGTTTTTGAGGTGTGTTTTCATTGCGCTTTCAAAAGAGGGTGTGTTTTTTACGGTTTGCGTTTTGAAACGCATGCGATTATATGCACAAACAGCAGGGAGAACAAAATCGCTGTGTTTTTAAAAATTGTGAGAGACACAGATGTATTCAATGAAAGCTCATCAAGCATTGTGTTATAAAAACGCAAACAAACAATAAGAAACCACATGCGTTCAAAAATGCAACAAAAACGCTGTGTGTGTCACCAGCTCGGACCAAACAGCTACCCGCTCTAGCTGGATTGCATTATCCAATCAGAACGTGAGACCGCAGCCTCCATGCAACTTTATTCAATCAAGAAGCCCAAATACAGCTTCACCTGTTTGCAGGGTGTGGGTTGATTATTGATTCCAGAGTGTCAGTAGTTGTCTACAAAGCAGGTAAGTAGTGTCTAGCTGTGTGGTAGCCGTATTTTCTACAGCCAGTACACGTTCTCATTTGCTTATATGGGCTCATGCACACGGCTAAGGGTGATGCCACACATGGCGTTTTGAACACTTTTTTGCGTCGTTTTTGAGCAGTCCGTTAAAGAACGCATCGTTTTTTAACGGACTACTCAAAAACGGCCCAAAAACTTGTTCAAAACGCCATGTGTGGCATCACCCTGAAGATTTCACAGCCCCATCACTGCTTGAGTAGAGCTCACCTGTGGGTGACAGTGATGCCACGCATGCCGTTTTTGTTCCGTTTTGAAGCATGCGCTTTCAGTCCGTTTAAAAACGCATGCGTTTTTGACCGCTTTTCCCAATTATCTTAATAAACAGGTTGTAAGCAGCCAAATGGTCAAAAAACTGAAGCGTTTTGAAATCGGACTGAAAACGCATGCTTAAAAACAGACCAAAAACGTCATGTGTGGCATCACCCTGACACATGGGATGCAAAAAGAGGACCACAGGACCATATAACAAGTTGTGTGCAGGTCGCCTCAATGATTATTAGATATTGTACATATATGCACAGGGGGGTGGGGGGTGATGCCAGGAGGTGCTCGGGTGATGTCAGACCTCCAACTCATTTACATGTTTTTTTTAAGTAATTTTCGTAGCAAGGTGCCCTTTATTTATGCATTTCCAATTAGTGCATAAAGAAAGGGGGGGGGGGGGGCAGGTGCTTGATATCCACCATCATTCAAACAGATGGTAGATGTCCTTTAAGATGTAACCACAAAACATTTTTGGCCGCATACCGTTTAATTTAACAGAAATGTGTAGCACGTGCGGCCATTCGTTGTGTTACATCTATTCTATTGATGCACCTTCTATTTGTCCTGCATTGATGACTTATTATCATTTTAAACATTTTTGGGTATTTTTGGCTAAGCGTTGCTGCTCCGGATGCATTTCTATGTGAGTATGAATGTACAGCGAGCAGGCAGAGCCAGCAGGGGGAGGAATGGAGACTTGATATTGTGTTGGCGCGGCTGTGATGTGATGCTGCATCTGTGAGCGACGCTTAATGTAACTTCAGGTCTTCATCTGATTCCATCTATTGCAAAGTATAATTGTAAGTTCTGATCTGATACAAAGCAGAACAAAACCAGTATGAGCCCAGTATGAACGGTGAGATAGAACTGGAAACAATGGGGTACCAGGGAAATACAGAGTGCCAAAAAAGTAGAACGTAAAAAAATAAGACACCGTTTAGGGTGATGGCACAAGTGGTGTTTTTGGTCTGTTTTTAAGCATGCGTTTTCAGTCCGTTTAAAAATTCATCCGTTTTTTTTTTCGATTGAAAAGCGTTTGGCTGCTTTGAACCTGTTTATCTTTATAGATAAACCGGTTCAAAGCCGCCGAGGGCACGGTAAACTGGAAAAAACTGATGCGTTTTAAAAACACATGCGTTTTTAAGCGGACTTAAAACGTCTGCTTAAAAACGGACCAAAAACTCCACGTGTGGCATCACGCTTAGGTGTGCAAATATTGGATGAATCTCAGCATTATTTCGATTGTATGTGTTGCTATTAGTCGTCTGTGCAGGGCAAGGAGAACATAACATAGGACTGCATAGGGACCCTATGGCTGCGTTCACACGCTGAACGGAATTGAAGCACGGTGGGGAGGAGTTTTTACTAATCATAAACTCCCTCGATTGGGAATGAGGAACGCTTGTAAACAAGTTAACAATGCCTTGGCATAATTCCCTACAATAATACTGTATTCTTGTATGGATTTATCACATATTACGTTACACTTGCAGATACCAAAGACGGGTGAATTTATAGATAACGCAAAGCACGCAGTTGCATATGAAAAACACGACTGCTTTCTTTCACAACAGCGCCACACCTGACCATGGTTTGTGCCGGTATTGCAGCTCAGCTGTAAAGAGATAAATGGAGCCTAACTGCAATACCATGCACTACCTATGGTCAGCTGTGGCGCTGTTTTATGGAAGGAAGCTGCCATGTTTTTTCTTTTAAACAAACCCTTTAAAAGAATCTATTGTATGTCCATACATGAACAACTTTCATGGCAGCTCAAGTCTGATATGGGGACAGGGTCAGAAAGCCCACCAAAGAATCCTCCGATGTGCCCCAGATCCAGCACAAGATAATTTATTTTGGAAGTAAATGTAGCAATCACTTGATGCTGTTTTCTGTTTGTGTGAGTCACAAATATTAGAAGATCTTATTGATCATGTATCCTACATGGGGATTCTATGGATGGAGGGAGGGGCCTCAAGATCGCCACCTATAGTACGCCCATCAAACTTCAGCCTACCACTGTATGGGGACCCATGATACATCCACACGATTTGTGGGCGTATCATGGCCCCCATAGAGGTCTAGGGCACATGATCACGGTGCGCTGAACACATAACCCCACATTTATTAAAGGAAAACTACCAGCAAATCAAGTATAATAACCCAGGAGGACTTACTCATAGATGCAGGAACGGTGAAAGTGGTAATATTCTTCTATTTCGTATGGCCTCCCTTCTTTTTAAAGCAACTTTTAAAATTATGCAAATGAGCCTCAGGGGCTACCCTAACCCCACTGTGATCTAATCTTACAGACTATTACACTCTCACCCTCCCCCCTGCTCCCTCAGCAGTAAGTCTTCAATGCACAAGTGCTGAGGGAGCAGGGGGAGGTGGCATAAGAGGCTGTAAAGACATATCACAGAATAGCCCCTCAGGCTAATAACCATAATTTTGAAGGTTGATTTTAGAAGGAAGGTGGCCATGGATAACAAAAATAATACGATTACCAGTCATAACACCTGGAGTCTGAGTAAGATTGGCGCCCGTTTTCTTTGTGTCAGTTTATTTATTACATTACATTTATTTATTATTCTTTATTGTCGCCGCTGCACTGTCTGTCTGACAAAACAGAAAAAATGTGCAACTAAGGGGGCTGTTAGTTTTACGCGAAAACAAAGTGCACCAAAAAACAAATGGTGCACACTTCCGGAGCAGTGCAGGGGGCACCAGATTCATGAAGACCGTGCACAAGTTTTGATTAAATGGGCGCACCCTACAGATAATCTGTAAACTGTAATTTGCACCAGTTTTGATAAATGTGGGTCCAAGATTGAGCAGCACCCACAGGTGCACCCACATTACTAACCTGCCATTAAACCTATGGATTGTTACATGGTTTTATGATTGGGCACGGCCCTGCCACTCCAGCCTCATCCTGACGGGATCATTTAGACCAGACACAAGTTACATGGGGCGGATCTATTTATATTGTGAGGTGAAAACGAGTGTGAAATGTCTCATGATTATAGTCATGGAGGATGAGAGTGGTTGTGTTTACAGCATCTTTAGTGCTATTGACATTTTACTACGGGTTTATATGCTTTTATATTGTTTTTCTCTCTCTATTACATGATATATGCTCTTAATATATTGCCTATGCTTTTATTATATTGGCATTCCAAGAATTCCATTGTGTAGTGTGTCTGATTTTGCTACATTGTATACATTCTCTATTATGGTGTATATGAATTTATTACATTGTATATGTGTCTACACAAGAGCTTACAGACTATGAGGATGAGGGGGTGACACAAGAGTTTACAGTCTATGAGGATGAGGGGGTGACACAAGAGCTTACAGTCTATAAATTAGGTATGAAGGAGGGGGGGACACACAGCTGTAAAAACAGTCTATGAGGAATGAGGGGTGGTGACACAATAGCTTATAAGTCCTATGGAGGATTAGGGGTGACGCAAGAGCTTCACAGGTCCTTTATGAGCGATGAGGGGTGCCCAAGAGCTAAGTCCTATGTATGAGGATGAGGGGTTACAACAAGAGAGCTTCTACCAGATCCATGGGATGATGGGGGTGACCCCAAGAGCTTACAGTCATGGGGAAGGGCGGATAGGAGTGACACAAACTCTACAGTCTAATGAAGAATGAGGGGAGTGACACAAGAGCTTACAGTCTATGAAGGATGAGAGGCATCGACACGAGCTTACATTCGGATGTATGATGGGGGTGACACAAGAGCTTAACAGTCCATGAGATGATGAGGGGTGACCCAGAGCTTGAAGTCTATGATGAATAGGGGAGACCAAGAGCTTACATTCTATGAGGAAGAAGGGATGACAGCGACCAGCTTACATCCTGCGACTATGCGGGGTGCACAAGAGTTACAGTCTATGAGGAGATGGGTTATGGGGTGACACAAGATCTTAACCGAGTCTAGCTGAAGGGGTGACACCACGAGCTTACAACAGTCTTGAGGTTTGGGGGTTGCCACGACTTACGTCCTAATGAGGATGAGGGGAGGACAAAGTTACAGTCTATGTGATTATGGGGGTTACACATAAGAGCTTACAGTCTATGATATGAGGGGGTTCCACAATGCTTACTTCTGCTAGGATGAGAGTGGTGATAACACAAGAGCTTCAGTCTCGTATGATGAGGTTGCACAGATCTTACGTCTAATGAGTATAAGGGGATGACACACCAGTATGAGAGTTTGTATACTGGCTCTAGCCATACATCTTATGACTATATTACATTATTGTGTGTCTACTATCGTTGTATATTGTCTTTATTACCTTGTATATTATCATTTATTACTTTAGATGTGTTATTAGCTGTTACACCTTGTCATATATCCTATATGTATATTCCTATTTTAATGGTTTCCTTAGACTGTAATCAAATAGAATATACACTATGAGAGAAGACCATGTAATAAAGACATATACAATATAGTAAGATTTAACCTATATCCTCAAACACATATGATAAATAAAAAGAGCATATACACTGTATGTGTTTGTGGGATAGTGTTCCTATGCCTTTACTATACCCTTGTATATTCTCTTTTAGTACATGTTATTTCTTCATTATTAACCATTATTATGTGTGCCTTTATGTATATGCCTCATGTGTATACTTGCTAGTCTATTTTACTGTCTATGAAATGTGTGTGACGCCATTGATATCAAATGGTCTATGCTCTATATTAACATTATTATATGGCATGTTATCTTAATGACCTCTTATTACATTGTCGAGAAAACGATACACAATTATTACAGCTCTCTGCATTTGTATACGAGCTCTTTATTCACAAATTGTCCTGCTGTATATTATCATGTATATGCACTGCTGTATATACATGGTATACACAGATCAGACAAGGATTACATTTATAGATACCTCCTGCCTCTCTATACACGTGTATATGCCTCTATAGGTCTCTCGATATACATTGTACATGACGGTTAATATACTGTAATGACTTGCTGTAGTATTACACGTTATACCCTGATACATCCATATATTAGTATCATCCTCTGGGCTCTCTATAAAACGCTGTATAGGCCTCTGTATAGGCCTACTATATACTTGTACATGTGGTATCTATACGTATATGACTTGCTGTGATTATTACCACTGTTATACCCTTGATTAACAATTATATAGTTACCTCCTGCTCTCTATAACCTGTATATGCTATGTAAGATCTCTATTACATTGTACATGCTGTATACTTATACTGTTATACCGACTTGCTGTAACTTACACGTTATCCTGGATTACATTATATAGATATGCACCCCCTGCTCCCTATAAAGCCCTGTATATGCTCTGTATAGGCCTATATACATTGTTACACTCGGTATATTATACTTTTATGCTGTGCTGTATATTACAGTGTTTTTATACCACTGGATTACTTATATGTGTACCCCTCCCTCCTGCTCTCTATACTTAACTGTATATTGCCTTGTATAAGGCTCTTCCTATATACATTGTACATGCTGTATATTTATCACTGTACTGACTTGCTGATTATTACATGTATACCCGGATTACATTATAATAGTATATCATACTCGCTCCTATAACGCTGTATATGCCTCTGGTAATGGCCTTATCTAGTACATTGTACACTGCGTATATTATAGTTAATGATTGCTGTATATTACAGTCTAGCAACCCTGAGTTACATTATATAGTATCTCCCTGCTCTCTTATAAACGTGTATATGCCTCTGTATAGGCTCTCTATCTACATTGTGTACATGTTCTGTATACTTATACTGTAAATGACCTTGCGGTATATTACACTGTGTTATACCCTGGATTACATTATATAGTATATCCTCACTGCGCTCTATAACGCCTTGTATATGCCTCTTGTATAGGCTCTCTATATACATGTACTGCTGATTAACATGACTGAGTTGATACCTTATAACCGATTACAATAGTACCCCCCCGTCAACCTGATTCTTGAATCTATACATGTTAATGCTAATTACTTCTGACGTGCTTATATCCAGTCCTGGATGTCATATAGTAGTCATATCCTCCTGCTGCTGCTATAACGCTGTATATTGCCTCTGTATGAGCTCTCCTATACATTATTACATGGTACATAGACTACACTGCACGCTCCGCTTCCCTCCGCCAGACTCCCTCGTATCCCTCCGCTCTGCCTCCCTAGACCATGCAATCCGATGGACCAATCACACAAGAGCATCCCCGCCTACCCTAATGTCGTTCAACATTCGAAGCGTCCAATCGCAACATGAGAGCGGCGGGGCGGGCAGCAAAAAATAAAAAAAAATAAGTCCACTGATGCCTCAAACCAGCTTCCCCAACCCTTTTACTACATAACCGCAAACGACCCAACCTTGACAGACGGAAGGCGCGTGCACGAATTGGCCGCCGTCCCTAGCAACCACCTCGGCTCGCCACCGTGTCTATTTCTTTGAGAGGCGGCCGCGCTCACTCTCCCGCCCGTCTCGCTCCGTGTTGTAGGAGAAAGGCCCCGCCTGTGCCACTTGCCCTCCCCTCCGCGGGCTGTAGGCAACACGCTAGGGGGTAGCCGCCCAAGCCCCACGCTCCATCTCATTTTATTTGTGCTCCCTTTTTATTTCCTCCCTACTTCAAAGGGTGCACGCCGCAGTGAGTGGAGTGGCGTTGCGCAGCTTGTCAATCCGATCTCACGGATCGGCAGCATCGGCGTCGGCCGTACAGCGGTGGCGAGAAGCCCCGAGCCATAAAATCCCGCCCGGGAGAGACCCCGGACTACAGCGGCCCCATCACTCTCACCCCAATCAGTCACCGCCACCCAGGAGGGGAAGGAAAACTTTTTTGATTGCTGCTCTGAGGCATCACATCACTACTCTCAAGTCCCCTACATCCCCCCGTCCCCCGTCCCTCTCCGGGCACCTTAAACATTTCTATCACCTCTGCTTCATCAATACTCCACCCACGTTCTGCTTCTTCATTCTCCAGAGACTTTTCTTCTATTCATCTTATTTTACTATCTCCATTATGTTATTGGGTGATCACGAGGAGGCAGCTCACCCATTCACTCTCTACTACTTACTACACACCGCTATCCCCTACTAACTAATACTACTCTACTATAACCTACTCATACATTGGAGATTGTCAGGCTCCTGGACCCAGAGAAAAGGTGAGCGAGGAAGAAGCCCCGCGTGACATCCTAATATACTGAGGACTAGGAGACACGCCAGCACCATGGCCCTCCCAAGAAATGTATCAATCTTAATTACATCTGTTAACTATTAGAATTCTTTTTTAAAAAATTGTTTGTACGTTGAATAAAGCTTTTGTTTATCATCCAGGACTGTCCTTCACGTCTACACAACCGTGAATCTGTCACCTCTCTCACACCCGGAATATACAAGAAATCAGTACCTATCTCTTTTTTTTGGACAGACAGTAAGGTTCGGATGTCATAGAATTTTCTTTTGCGATCTTGTGTCCTAATGGGATGAACGGAGTCCCGGCTTTGCGAAAGATAAAGAAGTCCGAGAGACCTTTGACCTTGTTCATGAGACAACCTCCCCACAGAATTTGTATGTATTTGCTTATGCGTGGGATACCAGCGCCACAACCTCTGGCGGAATGACCCCGATCTCAAGGCGAAATACGAAATGGTACCATGCAGTTGGTTACTTGCTAGTAGCACGGCACGCCAAAGGCCTTTTGGATGGAGTGAAGAACTGTATTCTACCCTCTGTCCAGTGCACCCCAGCGGCCTGGAGATTTAGCTGTGTTGTCAACTCGGTTGATAGTAGCGGGGCACTGGACCCCCCCAAGCATTGTGCCCTGACTGTGAGAGTTGTCTCACGTCTTTGCAAGTACTGTATTGTAACTTGATGTGGTGCTGCGGAAGAGGAGCGTATGGACGATCCTACCAGGATATGAATGCAGAATATGCGGGTCCGGGTGGCTATGGCCGGTCACTCGGTTACAGGGGGAGGAATGACTTTACCTACCCCTCCCCAGTGAAGATGGGACAGAGTGTGGATGGCAGCGAAGCAGGGACACTTGCGACAATCCTTCCACCAGGTGATCATGACCATCATATTCAGAGCCTGATGAGCACAGAACAAAGTTGGTTATCCATCGCATAAAAAAAAAAACAATACACACACATATAGTACGCAGACCTCCACGCTTCCCTCCCCAACATGAGAGCAGCTCACACTCCTTTACATTCTGGAGTGCGAACTTACTCAACGCATGCAGTTTTGTCAAATAATCCGACACATGTTTGACGTGCAAACCGACGCCTGCAATGGCCTGCCGTCCGCTGGAGGTCCTTAATGACATGAGGCCAAACTGGATATAAATAGGAGTTCAAGCACTGTGATTTGTGATGTGTGTGCTGTAGATAGCTGCTCCTCCTTGTAGCTTCCAGTCCAGTCTTTTTCTCTCAGGGAGGATCGGCCTCATTAGGAGAGGATAAGTATAAATAAAATCAGTCAATCTGACACGATTATTGTGATGCCCATAAAACAGCGCGAGATCCCTGGTTCCCGGACTTCCCCATATAGAGCATTAATTATAATGGTCAAGCTTCAGGATCCACTTAGCTTTCTTCTAAAGCGAGCAATCACTTAATTAAGGACAACCGAGAATCTCTCTAGACCGCGGCTGTCTGTTTATCCCAGCACTGCCAAGTTCATCTCCTTAACAAATTGTTTTCATAGCTGCATAAACATTCTAAGTGAGGTGCACAGAGCTGGATCTTCTTGTGGCCCATTTTATGGCTATGCCTAAACAACCTATTACCACTTCGGCTTGTCCGTACTAGGATATGCTTTGCATGTTTTTTCCGGGAGAATTAACACATGCGACTGCAGAGAAAGAACTCCATGTTCAGGGAAAATCTATCTGCAGCGTACAAAGTTGCTCCTATGTTAATAAATCAGTTTTTGATATTGAATGAAGCGCTTATTTGCTGAAAGGCGTGATTTATATTGCAATAATAGTCGGCTAATCTGAACATGTGAGTAAACCAGAAAGTGGGAGCTGTTGTAGTCGGGAAGCCTTCTACTTTTTCTATTTAACACTCGTGGTATCTCTCTTGGGCACTGGGCAAAGTTCATGCCAAGTTGAATCAAAAAGTTCCCTCTACACTGGTATCAGTAGAAGATGTAGGAGATCTGTTACCAAAGTCTCTGATATTAGATACTTCATTCTAAATATTATTGTATGTATGGATACGTGTGTTTGTGTATATAATAAACAGTACGTGTGTACATTTCTTAGATATATAATGCACGACGTCAATATACAGGTGTGTAAGATAGATACCTACCATATAGACATGAAATATTTAGCGTACAAAACCTTATATCTATTGACCTCTGTCTCTCTACTATCTTCTCACCCACAACCTCCTTTCTCCTCCGTTACTACCTATTACAATGATCAATGAATTATCTATCGACTCATTTCATAAATCTGTCCCCGCACATACCACTACTTGTTTATCAGCTATGATTAATCTCTACCATTTCAATCATCCAATTATCTTCTCTGAAGTATCCACAACGTAACCAATCTTCTATCTCATATCTATCTATCTCATATCTATCTAATCTATCTCTAATACTTCTCTATCTATCTATCTCATAACTCTATCTAGCTATTCATCTATCTATCTACATATCTATCTAATCTATCTATCTATCTATCTATCTTATCTCTCTATCTTCTATCATATTAGTCGAACAATTATCTTTATAGCAGTCTCGCCTCTCTCTACCCTACCTGTACATCTATGGATCTCTGACTGATCTATCTCATATCATCCATAATTAGTGACTTATCTTTTCTCTTTTATATATTTTCTGATTCTGTATCTTTTCTTTTTTTTTTCCTTCACAGAAACAGCACTAACTGTCCTCACGGATGACGCCATCCCTCTTCAGTGTCCTATGAAATCCCAAAGAGAAAACAGGTAGAGTTGTAGTGTTTACTTAACACCTGGTGGCACTCCGTTATACCTTTACGGTTACGGCATGCTTATCGACGCTGGCGCCACATCCATCTTTTTTCCCATATATTGTGCGAATCAGTACTCCAGACACAAAACAAACAAAATGTATTGAATATATTTGTAGTACACTTCGTGGCAGAATGGCTAGGATGGTGAACAGGTCCCTCCCCCTACATGGGCACACTTACTCCCCAGTCAGGCCTACGGATCAAGTGACTACGGAAGCGGTTAATAACCACTTTTTCCAAACTGGATGGAGTGAGCCGCCCTCACACGGCCGTCAAAGTTTGTGCCTCCCAATCCACAAAAAATAATTTTTCCTAATAGTCGTGTGGTTTGATAGGTATTCATGAGTAGGAAGTGCTAATCTATTTATACTATCCTCAAAATCATAGTCCCCCCCGCCTCTCCAAAAAGTGAAAGACAATCACTAACGATCTGTTGTAGTGACATTCAATCACATCAGTAATTAACCATCAAAAATTTGGCTGGTAAGATGTCTTTGATATTGACCGATGAGGAAATGATTACCCCATCTAAGTACAATAGATGAATAGAGATGTTATTCAAGATTCTCCCTCGTCTTAGCAAGAGATGTACTATTGTCATAATCATTATGTATGTCATGTATAATGTATACACACAAATATGTCTATGGTGTCGATGCCACATATGTAGAAGTACCGACTCGTTACATAGTTGCGTCCTTTGTTTCGGATAGATACATTGAGTCACATGAACCACCTTTTCACCTTTTTTCTATTTTTGGATTTTTCTAATGTGTTTCTTCCCCCCCACCCAACCAAAAGTGATCAATCACATAAATCTGGCGGATATTCCATTGGTGTCAAATCACAGAAACCATATAGGGTGTCAGTTTCAGTGCTTGAGCCTGTCATTGATACATTGTAAATCAATCAATGAACTACAATATATATTATTAATTGCTGGTCCCAGACCTAAATACAACCACCGTCAATTTCCATTGCTGTGTGTGGAAGCCTTTTTTATTTTTTTTTTTTTTTTTTTTTAATCCGACCCTCCGTCCCCCAATCTACTCGTCGTTAATTGAGCTATGCTTTCTTTCATACTTTCCTGCTGAATAATACACAATGACCCGGATCTTATGACGTTTTTTACTGTTTACTAAAAAATCACTCCGGCGGCCGTTTGACAATATCACAGGTTAAATTTGTGGCATTCTTATATGGTCGCCTTTAATCACTACTAAATATATATTTTTTTTATTTACGCCATGATTTAGGTGTGTGTACTAATTCTATATAATATTTTCATACTCAAAATCAGGTCATACATAGCGTACACAAAACTTTAATTTTAGGACTATTTTTTTTCTCCAGCTTTGCTTGTGGACTTGCCCCTGCGGATGTTACCACGTATAGGGCCATTTTAATAATTGAAATAATATGTAGACCTTCAATTTCAGGCTACAATGAACCCTAATCAGAGTGACTCAGTGCTGTAAGCAAGGTGTCAAATCTCATACTCTTCATAGATTAGATATTGGGCAAAACCGCTCCCGCGGCTAGCCGGTCTGATCGGTACAACTGTCCCTGGCACCAAAAAGCCCAACACACTACACGACCATCGGTCTTAGGAAAGTTACACTTAAAATTGACAAAGGAAAAATGGGAATGGAAAGCTGCCATACAATTATGAATGAGCACAAGACTGCTTCAGTCTTTTGATAGAGCAGATAGGTTAGAGACAAAGAACGCCCGTTTCTTGTGCCATGACAATCAATAACTAGCAGAATTTTTAACTGAGAAATTCGGTTCTCACATCATCCATCTTATAATCTTTTTTTTATTAGCGTGACCTGTAAAATGCTTCGTGTGGATGTATAGGAATTTTTGCCACATTGTCCTGCTGCCGTGTGGATCTGTGGAAGCAGCTTGCTCCTGTAGCTTGGAACATGCTGAATTTTAAGTGTGTGTTTTTTATCCTCGGTGGCGGCAATCTGATTCATGATCAACCAAGGCGGTCTGGCGTGACTGATAGGTGGTGTGTGCTAATACCCAGCCACCGGCAACTTTTCATAACCACCTTACTTAGCCGGCGCAAAGAAAAGGGTCAGAAATTTCTTTGTTTTTCTTTCCTGAAGAACCGCTTCCTTGTTTCAAAAAGCTTCTCCCTCTACACTGGTGAATGTATCACAACACTGCACGAGGGAGACTACTTTCCCCTCCGATCCCCACCTACACTTCAAGGACTGTTTTTATTATGGTTTTGTTCATTTTAAATTATCCACATCAGCAGCAGTTTATTGAACTCAAAAACGGCAGATCAACAAACCGCAATCGTTGACTTTGTCCAGCACATTTATTATCTTCTCTTTCTTCTTCCCCTTTTGCATGCATGCAAGTAGGCAATTACCTTGTAAAAAAAAATATTTTTTTTTTTTTCCATTGGGTTAAAATTATAATGTTATAATTCCCCGAGCATGATTAACTGCCAACCACAAGAAGTAGCAGCCGCGTATTTTGCTTATTTTGTAAAAAAAATGTATTTAAATGTATTATCGTGTCTCTGACTTATTTCTCCCTAGTTCTTATTTTTTATTTTGTTCGGAGGCAATATTGGTTTTGGATCCGCTTTTCAAATTTGAGACGTTAATCCCTCCCAATCCTTCTTCTTGCTTTTGATAAAAAAAATTTCGAGACGCTGAGAGGACAATTAAGGCCTGCATGAGCTGTGTTATGGTGCATGTAGATGACAAATGACCTTTTTGGGAATTAAATAAACCGGACTGTTGTTTTTTTTTTTTTTAGTCCACGAGCCACAGCATAAAATCGATACCCGGGAACATATGATTGGGTATTTTTTTTTTTTGTTTCCCCCTTCTTCCCCCCCAGGTTTTGTCAACAGCGTGGAGCCTAAATTTAGTTTTTTCTTTACCCCATAGTGAGAATACACTGGCAAATACTGTAAGATTGCTTCATTAGCAATTTGCTAACCTGAGAAAAGTAGAAATATTTGTTAGTTTGTGCACATGAGGGGCTTTACTGGCTCCACAATCATTGGGATACACAACAGGACAAATACTATATCAAAAAATCATATACAGTAGTGAAATATTTTCCGCTTTGGTCTCTACAAAACCTGTGCGGGGCCCGTCGTTCTTATCACAAACTTTCCACTCTTCTCTTAATCTGTATTTTGATCTAGGAACATAGACGGCCAAACAGGCAGGCTCCATTGAACAGCTGTCCCCACCCATAATATAGCAACACCGGTGGAGCCGAGAAGCTTAATGCCATTCAGTTGGTAGTAATGTCTAATGGCATACATGATGCGGTTTGCCAGAATTTGGTGGCCTTTCTGCGCATCTTCTAAGCAGGACCGACTTGGGAAGATCATAACATGTAAAATGACTTCTCCACTGAGCCTGAGGTGTCCGCAGCGGGGGAAAGCTGGCAGGACCGTCTCTGGCTACTTGAAAATTTTATATCTGCTAAAGAGAGTCAGTAGAAACCTCCCCTGAACAATTTTTGACCCAAAAACAGATGTGAGTAGCCAGTCGATAGAATGTTACCTGTTTGTATCCGAGGCAAAGGCATCCGTATGGCAGAATGGGTAGTACCCGTATCTCCGTTACTTGTTAGTTAAAAATAATTTAAGGTTAAAATGCAATGACTTTATAGAACTGAGATCAAGGTTATACGCTTATCCCACGCCATTAGACAGTAAAAAGAAAAAGCGGCAACTTTGTGACTACACATAGAACCGACTGTTCGGGGAGAATAAAATTATCACTGGTAGAAAATGATATGTCCGCGAGTGTATGCGCCTGCAAAAGGGGGGGGTGGGGATCTACAATTTAATTCTCTCAGCTTGACATAACCTTGAGAAATTGCTGGATTCTACGTGATCAACATACCTTTGTTCCTGATGTCATTTTTAGAGTCTGTTCGATACACCACCCTCCCTCGACCCCCCCCCCCGCCCCATGTAATCTTCTACACCTTCCACTACCCACCCTTTGTAACGTATCACTGCCCCAGGTCAAGAATATAGGTCCTTATTGTGTTATGACACTGAACCAAAGAACATTTTTTGTTTATTGTGTAGTTCATTTTCAAGTATTTGGTACATTGTTTTATTTTCAACATATTCATGTGATCTATGCAAGATATGCAAACACTGTGATTGTTCTCATTATTAGAATGCCTCGTTGGTTCATGTGGCGCCACTGATGAGCCATTCTTTTTTTCCATGTTACAAACTTTATATGGACATTTAGACACTTACCTGCCATTATATTTGGTTATGCTCCGGTTTATGGTGTCCCATACTACTGTTCTGCTAGGAATGGCGTTTGGCACATTCTATGTAAAATCATCATCTTGTTGCAATTTGGCTCTGCTACATCTACTTGACCAGTTTAGCAGGTCCATTGGCAATCCCCACAAACCGCTTTCTTGCCATCCTCTTTAGTCCAAGAAGAGTTAGTCGTGTTCTCCCTCTGTTTTCAAATCTGGTTCAATACTTTTCCCCCCCCCCCCATCGAGCTACACAGAATCTTACCATCAAGTAATCTCAAGTGATTGCCTAAATGCTAACAACCCATCTATTATCGACTGCTGGGTGCTGGAAAGGTAATGGATCCATAGTACAAATCTTTTTTTTTTTTTTTTTTTTTGTCACTTTGCAAAACAGGGTATGTCTTTTAGCAGATTCATTGGTTATGGAAATTGGGTTAAACTTCCAACAAAACTTCAACTCAATTACGAGCTCCTGTCTTCCAGGGTAGACTTCGGCTTCCTCTGTAATGTTAGGCAGGGAGCCGTTTATCGATGTCAGATGTAATACAAATAAGATCATTGAGGGTCGTTGATACAGTAGTGAGGGAGAAGTACGCACACACATATGTCTATGTTGTGGCGGGTAGCTTCGCACTGATCTGGTTTTATTGGGGAACACGCAGGTCCCTCAACCCCGAAAGAATTTACACTTTTTTTTTTTTTTTTTTTTAGTTGCCTTTTTGTGTTTGTTGCATTGTGTGTTTAGATTTTATTTTCCCTGAATTGATGCTTTGGGGGGAGGGGGGTAGTGTGTATTATTACAGTGATTTGGGACGGGAGAATATCTCCACATTTTTAGTTTACTTTCTCCCGAAGCATATCCCAGCATCCATAAGCATTTATGAGGACGGCTGACAATGTCTTATTTTTCCTGATAGCACCAAATATCAAGTTATCCATCCCTAAATAGAGCTTTTTTTGCATAGCAATTTATCTAGTGTACAGTAAGGCGGATCTTAGAGCGACTGGAACTATTCACTGGGGAGAATAAGCGTTAGCCGTGATTTTTGTAGGAATTGATGATCGACTTGATTGATAGTGAAGTCACAGTCTAAATTCAATATAACCATTTGCTATGTTCATTTAAACCATAGATAGTCCACTCATGGTTCATGCACCCTGTCTTTCTAAATCTGTCTAAATATTAGGTCCACGGTCACCCTCCGATGACGAGTTGGACATTGGGAAGTTTTTCTGGACTGCACAACATGGGATCCCACTTGTCAGTCTGACTTTTCTAACTGTGTCTTTTGATTGCACAATCAATCACTTATACCTTTATACTAGCCTCCTTTTTGTTTCGTTGGTCTAAACATTACGTTTGTCTTCCCCAATAGCTTTTAATGTGGATTTGAGGAGTTTGCTCGGGACCAGATGGTAACTGATATACAGTAGCTGTAAATCAAGAATCGATTGCACCTATTAACACAAGTGGTCTACTGAGTGTCTGATTTAATTGTTAAACCACATACACACACCCTGTAATGTAGAAGGGAGATGCATAGATCGTTTAACAAACTGGCCGGGATCCCAAGACTCATATCTAGAATTTTGCTTGTCTTGATATGCTAAAATAAACAATCAACGTTTTGTCACAGCACCCACTACTCTTTTACTGTGACAGGGAATGTACTGCCCACCGTATTGGAAACCGACTGAGGGGAGTGTTGGGCGTGAACAGTTGTCTGGACAAAGTTCACTCATCGACAAAAACTTGACCTATTAATGTCGTAAACACGCTCCATGTTGACTTCTGTATATACCGCTCCTGTGGTGCTGGTTAGTGAGAATTAATACTAGATTATACCCACACCGATCTTCGACCCTCCATTTGTAACAGATGTAACACAAAAATAATATGACACCATAAAAATACTTTGACCCGCGTATATAAAGAATTTTGATACTTCTAGTTTTACATCAGCAACAATTCATCGGTTTATAGAATACAAGTGTATCAAAGTTGTTCTCATCGGAATCCCCATCCTCCTCGTCTCGGATCAGCTGTTATTATGATATATGTCAATGTTGTTAGATCATCCATTATTGGGACTAACTCTAGGAGACTAGGTGCAGGGATCCTCGGCACTAACATTGTGAATACATTTCGTCAACACCGGTTAGACATTACTCATTAGATAACCCCAAGTGACACTCTTTAGACATGTCTGTCACAGGGTTCTCTTCCGCGTTTTCGTAACCTTTCCATTTATATATTACCAATTACCTCCCTAGCTGACCAACACAGTATACCATTAATAACAAAGTGATTCGCGTAATACGGGTCCGTGACGGGGCAGTCGTTACATTGACTTGTCTAATGATGCTGGTGAAAAGAAAGAAGAGGTTTGCTTTTACTCCCTCCCTCCCCATAACTAGTACTTCACACCAGGAGGATGAAGCCAGTGTTTCGTCTGTTCCCCCAGCCCTAAACTCGCCACAAAGGTTGAAACGGAGCGGCGCCTTTCTCATCACATGATAACGGCCCCACGTCAACTGCCTGCTCCTTTTAGGCTAGCGCCCCAGGTTTTTGATTATGAACGTTGTAAATACTTCACCTCAAATATTTAATATAAATTATTAAAGTTTCTGTCGGGTCTCACGTTCCCCAGCGCTCTAACAACCCGGCAAAGTCGTGATGAATGCAATCTGCAAAGAACACGCACCAGTTTCTTGATGGAAAATGCTATAGGCAGTAGTCTCCACCCGCTACTACCCAGCGTCCCAGTCACTGGCAATATTCATTTTTTCAGACCGATTTGTTGAAATGTACAAGGGAAGGATTGGGTACTTGATTATTCCTGCTATAAACTGGGCGTACGGGAACGCCATTATGGCCTAGTTTAACGGTAAATACACCTATACATTTCAGAGGTCGTATGTAGTCGAAGATAGTAGGTTATCCCAATTGTAACTGGTACTCCTTCATTGAACAGTTATTGTCTATTTTTATTCTTGTTTTTTTTATGCTTTGTTATATAATTTTGTGTTGAAGATTAAATTATCTTTGGAAACGCAAAATTTTTGATTTAAAAATGTGGGTTTCAAAAAGAACCAGGATAACACTCACAGCTTCATTACAGACACCAGATGGATAACACTGTTTTAGTAAGCTGTCTTAATTGTAGCCTAAGGCCTAAAGTACAGTAATTAACCAACATCCATATGTCACATTGTGTAACTAGGGGTCTTCTGTTCAAGTCGGTGTTCTTAAGTAAGAGGACCTCCATGTATTCCTTTTTTTCAAAAGGCTAGATCGTATGTCCCTTCTTATACGTACCAATATGAGGCGACGTTATAATTGTGACCGATGTATACATGTAAATAGAGATGTAATATCTAGTAATCATCTGGTCTCTAACAAAACCCCTCCCACTTACACTCCTCACACTACGCTATGTTTTTGTTCGACATTTTAATGATAACGAAATACGACCGGGAAAATACTCAGTCCCTTATTGCTTTTTTTCACCCCAGACTAAATGCACAACCATTTTTGATTCAGAAATTTAGAGGTTCTGCACAAAGAAACAATTTTTATTTTGTAAAACGTTTGGGTCAGTGTGGGAACCAGATTGGATGGCTAATGACAGAAGGCTCTACTCTGTTTTGTCAATCAATGAACCTTGGTATCTAATCACTGAGATACATTTTTTATTTTTTACCAGTCCCAATCCACAATTAGTTTCTAGTTCAGCAAACACAAATCTAACAGGGATTATAATCAGTGATCAGTATTTAAGTACTTATGTCTTGGCTTATCAATCCTGCTCAAGGAAAGATCCGATGGAAACCCCTGTGTAAGCCATAAGACTAAACTTTAGGAGTAATTGTGGGTTTATACTCGGACTGTAGCAGGCAGACAATCCGTCTCACATGTCACAGCGGATGTCGCATAGAACGGCAAATTGAAACCGAACTTTAACAACTGTGTCGACTTCCTGGTGCGGTGTGTTCTCTACCGACAACTCCTTACAGCCAGCAGGAGCTTATAAAATTGCCAATAAATTTAAAACAAAGCCCCGAGACTATCGAACCTCAAGAATCCCATTCTTGGTCGTCATAAAAGTGTAACGCTGAGCGTGCCTTAGCTGCCAAAAAAGGGGTCGTCTGTCCTCTAACCGAGGTTCCCCCCTTTAAGCCACTCACAGCTTCTGTCAGAGTCTGCTGGGGTTTATTTTTTTTCGGGAGAGACGAGAAGGAGATTGGCCAACAACTGTAACGTGCAGAGCACATTCGTAAGTGTGTGCGGTTACCAGCAGTGTAAGGCTTGGATCGTTTTGACACGCAACAGGAAACACACGAGTGAAGTGTTTCAGACGGAGGGGATTTAAAAATAATTCCTATACACATCTGGTCGTCTTGTGTTCAATCTTTGAAATATCGGCCGTTTTGTATTCCGCACCCCACGAGGTCCTTTTATTAAGCCGCCGCAACACGCGAGAGGAAGTTTTGTACCGCACGTTCGTAATTATTTTGCCCGCACGAGGAATTAGCCCTCGGGCTACCAGCGAGCTCACACATAACGGTATTTAGGTGTCCGGTCAATGATGATTAATGACCCATCGTGCAGGATCAGCAGCGTTCCCTACACGGGATACGGCTACTAATAATTTGGGGCATATGTACAATGTATATAGAAGTGGATCTATTTATCTTCTGGTGTTCGCAACCGTGCAGTGTATTGTAAAATCTACCGTGGTTGTCAGACCCTCCTGCATCCTGGACTGTTAGCGCAACAACAATTTTTTGAGAGATATACATGTAGCTGTTGAGGCGCAGCACGCTCCCGAGATACACACACAGACAGACAAAGTCAGCAATAAACACCATCCACTAATTAAGAAAGTTGTATGTATAGTCCGTCTGGCAGCGAAGATGAACTTTTTAAGCCTCAAAGCTAAAGAAAAAAAAATATTACGTATCATCTTGCCTCTTCCATTTCAGGAGCTGACAGTACCATATACTCTGAAGATTTTACCGGTTTTCAACTGGATCATAATTTATTTTTTACAATATGATTGCGTTACTAGCCGTATCGATGATTTAATTATTCTAATGCCGCATCAGTAAGCCTAATCTTACAAGATGTAATTCCCTTGCCTCCATGACCCACCTGGGCTCTTCGATATGCATTGACCCCCACACATTGAATTGCGTTATATTCTCTTGCTAACCGGCTCATTTGTTTTATACTAAGTGTTATTATGTAGTATATACTTTTGTGACTTGCTTGAAACATGAATATCTTACATTGCATTATTGTGAAATACGTTTGTTTGCCTGCCTAAATGCATATGTGAAGATGGGCCGAATGGAAATGAGTTACATTTTTGTCTTTTAGTTCGATAAACCCAATTTTATAAAATGCAATCTTTGGCGTGATTTGATAAATACGGTATTAAATACCCTTCATATTGTTTTTTACTATTAGTGTCACACATAAGTTTTAACCAACAAACTATTGTGATAATCCTAACTCAAGATTTGTGGACACTTCTTGTTAATATCACTATTCAGCAGGAATCTCCTTGGCTTCAATCAGACAGGATTACATTATAAAGGTTGAAACCCGTTATACTAAAAAACTCGCAAAAAACACAGGCCCCAGTCCCAATGCATGATCACAACTCTCCTTTCCATTTTTCTTTTAACCTGAACGCGTGCTGTAACATACATAAGACTGACCTGTTTCGGCAAACGCCTAAGTAAACTAAGGCCGTTGTTGCCCAAATCGCATTACGCTCAAATGTATCACACTGTTACAAGAAATAACACTTCCCTAATTACTGTGAAAAAAAAAGCATTTCACAGCTATTAACGTCCAACCGTCCTACTATCCGTTCATAGAAAGTGTTTTACAATTTTGGTTTCCCTGGATACAACCGTAAAACTGCTATGGTCCGGATTCTTCTTAGATAGATTCTCTACTCCTTTCTGCACACTGCAGTGCTCTCGCCATCTGCCCTCCCCAATCACATTGCAATCCCAGACTCAGACACCGGCCACTATCCTGCCAGCAAAGCAGTTGCAAAGCCTTAATGTAAAAGCCTACAGACAGTAGGAGCATATACAGCAGCTGCTCTGTGTCTGTTATAAGATGTGAGATTAGCAGAACTGAGAGTGCATTGAGGGAGATTTATCACAAATATCTTACAGCAAACTTGCTCCTAGTTACCTATAGAAATCAATCAACAGCGGGCTTTCCTTGTCCTTCAGGCTGTTTATAAATTAAACATGAGGCTCTGATTGGTTGCCCTGGGCAAACTAAACTGTTTTAAACCTCAAGACACATATATATAATAAATCTCCCTCATTGTTTTTAATAGGCACATATCTAAAATTGATCGCTCACACACTTTCATCGCTCTCTTTTTCTATAGGTCAGACAACTAGTACTAGTTCGGAAATAAATGAAAGTGGTAAGAATTAACCCTAGTAACCCTGATAAGCTAAGCCAAATTGTCAGCACAAAACAGCATCTCCTATCACAGATGGAATCATGAATTGTCTGCCTCAATCCCGTGCCCACACTCTTCTTCTCTGACTAGTCTGGGAAGAATACACAATAAACAACTGCCATAAAACCGACCAGAACTTGCAAGTAAGGGCAGTTTAAATTATATTTTATTGTGTAAAACCTCATTAGTGGTATTAAAATTTAAACTTTGTTTCCTGGGGAAAAAAAAATTCCTTTAAGTTGAATCTATGTAGGTAGACGTTGGAACAGTATATATTTTTATTCATGGTAAGTCAGGAAAAAATTTTTGTCCCTGGATACACTTGGATTTTCTAAAATTTTTCCCTGTCTTGGGAACAAAGGTTATCAATAACTTCATCTACAGCCCCTTCCAATGCTGATCATTGCAGCCTGGACTATCGTAAGCCATCCGGAGAGGCTTCAACCAGAGGTCACAAAAAATGGGCATAGAGGCCTTTTGTAACGATGGGGGTCTGTAAGTCAGGTGGTCCTTAAGTCGAGATTTCCTGTACTTAAGGGGGTAAAGTTGAATTTTCCCTGGTAATTTTTTTTTCTTTTTAGGTTCACATTGAAGACTTCTCGGATAAGTGGTGCGAACACAGAATGTATCACTAATGACTAGTGAAAGGTTGGTATGTCAGTGGAACCCATCTGTATGTTGTATACGGTCTAGCCTGTCAGAATCCAGTTGGCGCATGTCCAGTGCTTGGGGCAGGACAACACCCGTCAGCTGTAGTGCTGTTGATACAACTAACAATCCGCAACAACACAGGCAACTCTTCTATAGCTAAAAGTCGTCCTATAAACTGCAGGCAAAGCCGCTGCCCCTTCTCCTGCCTGGGTTTCTAATGTGATACATATCATTAACATACATACTTACATTGGATGCACTAGTGCGAACTTGGAATATTGCGTTCTCTTTCAATCAGAATTTCATGAACTACAGACAAAATATCGCAAACGCCTGAATTAGTACTTTATCGGCTGTACACCATAACACTGCGCAAGTGAAATAAATGAGTCGTGTTGGTTTATACTATTCAGTGGCTACTATTCCAGGCTTCAAACACGAACATATCAAGATTTTAGATAAAGCTTTGGTGGTGATCTCGTATTCAACAACAGTAGTAGTCGATGGTTTGTAATCCACCTTTTATTCTGAAGGAAAACTCTTGAAGTGTAGGTTTGAAGTTTTTGGCAAAAGCCCTACAGGATGAGATGGAAGTCAAAAAAACCGATTAAGGCCCAAGATCACGTCTGGGTCCGGCAGTTCTGTTCCACACATATGACGACACGGGGAAACCTTGCATTAACCGAGGGCGTGTTTTTTGTCCGACTCATTAACAGAGAGGTCGTTAACTAATCAATAACACTTTGGTTTTTGAGTGTAAAAAAAAGCCCAGAAGCACTGTGAAACGGGGTCTAGACGCAATATTCACTCTCACCAGTAGAAAAATACACTACCCCTTTACAAACTGATGAAATTGCCACAAGAAGGTGTCCAGTCTAAAAGCCATGCCATCATAAAATCGCCCTAGGAAGTCATTTGTTTTGCAGGATGTTTACCATATGCTTATTGAACCAGCTAACTAGTTATCTATCATCTCATTTCATATTTGTTTATCTATCCATGCTATGCTATCTACTCTCATATCTATCCCTCTCTTCACTATCTATCATTCGATCTATCCCTTCATCTATCTATCTCATCTCGGTCTCCTCTATCTATTATCGATCTTCTATCTATCTAATAGCCATCGTATCGTAGCTACTCTCTATCTACTATCTATCTATCTATCTACTCTAATAAAGAATCAACCCTTTATTTACCTGAATTCTGGAGTGCTGCTACCCATTTCCAATCGCGCATATCTTCTATCTATCTATCTATCCGATCTATTCATCACTATATCATACTGTCCCTTATACCATCATCTATCCATCTTATCTCATACTGTCCCTCCTATCCATCTATCCAGCTATCTAGCCATCTATTCCTATCCTTTCCCCTTTATCCATCTATCTATCTTCTAGTCCTATCTATCTATCTATCTATATCTCGTCCCGCTGTCATCCATCTATCTATCCATCCCCTCATCTATCCATCATCTCATATCTGTCCTCTTATCTATCTATCATTCTCATATCGTCCCTCTAATACATCTAATCTATCCATCACTACGATCTAAATCTATATCGGACCCTCTAATCACATCTATCTAATCGCCTCATCTATCTATCTCATACATCGATCCCTCTATAACAGTCTACCATCATAGCGAGTACTAATCCAGTAACAATTAAACCAACCCGTCCGCGTCAATCCTATCTCATAAGTGCTTCCCACCTCGATATACGGCTGCCTTATAAACCTCCAAATTCAGTAACGATACCAATATATCCAATACTACCTCCATAAAATACTCAGATCGTCCCTCTCATCTATCTATTTATCCTATCTATCTTATCTACGGTCTTAGTAAGAGGCACGCAAACACTCACCATAAAGGTAGTTTTTCAAAAAAGTGGGATGTCTCTATATATTCCATGAGCGACGATTTCAGCTCCTTACGAGCCTTTTCCAAGCATGAAACGTCGCTCATGCTGAATATAAGGACACCCCACTTTTTCTGCAACTACCTTTTGGATGATGCTCGCCCATCCTTACCAACCTTAGATTGCATTGTACCCCTGCCTGGGAACTTATACGGACTTTATGGCACCCCCCGGAGTTTGCTTTGCTGCTCTAACTAAACTTCCCTTTTTTCTATCGATCCTATCACTCGATCTATCTATTCTAATCTATACTCTACCTTCTTTCTTCCTATCTCTCTGTCTGTCATTCCTATCATCTCAATGTTTTGGCCTCCATGTTCATCTCAGTGTAGCAGTCACCTGGATCTTGATTTCAGATACTTGGTATAGACAAACCCCAAAACCCTAGTTCCGATCGATGATGTGTCCAGACATCCACACACGCGTATATTGTATAGGTATAAATTGGATATCTCGATCTCAATCTTTCTGGATATAAGTATGTATTCTATATCTTCTATTTCCATCGATGAACCGTATCTATCATCTAATAGTTATTATACTCATCTAGCTATTCTATCTAATCTATCGATCTCATCATCTCAGGGGTGTCTCCTCCCCCAAGCCTACATAAACTGGAGGCAGAGCCCCCGGCTCTGCGCTAAATTCAAGATACTTAGCAGATGCCGATAAGTTAGGCAATGATCATTTTCCTTTCTTTCTTCCTCCGTCTTGGCGAACATAGTAAAACATTGTGCGGTAACAAGATGTCTTAGAAGAGGAGATAAAATCAACGTTCGAACATCTTGGGCAATGCAAAGTTCTGTTGGTGGTATGTGTATTCTTTTTATTTATGATCTCTGACCACTTTCTCTTGGCTTCCTATGAAAACTCTATTCTGAGTCCCCAAGCAAGATTTCCAATTATTCCTCCCCATTGTGTAACTGTCCTAGAGAGTATTAATTCACTTAAAGGAATGCTAATTCGAGAGGCATTATCAAGAAATGAGATATAGTGGACAAAGACGTGAAGACCATTTGCCTGTCAGTAAATGAGAGTTTTAGACTCAAGGAAGACTTTGTTTTTTGTTTTTTCCTTGTGCTTTCCTCGATTTTTGCATATAATAAAATGATTGAAATCACTCAAGACAGCTTCCAGCAACGGAGCAAGATCTTCCATCTTTCTCCAGCCCTTTTTACAGATCCAAAATATCAAATCACGACAAAAGTAAAGGTGAAGGCTGCAGACTGGCCCGGTTGCGTGAAAGCACAACTTTAAGTGACCCCAGGCGAGATATTTATAGGCAGGCTCATTATCATGACAATAATTACTCATTATAGTTTTAAGTTGTTCATTCATTAGGAAAATAAGGCAAAATACTAAGGCTTTTCACTACATATTTTGCGAAGCTGAGCTTGCAGCTACCCTGATGCGGCCACTACAAAATCAACCCATACAAGCAAAGCCAGTCATTTATAGCTGTAATACCCAAAGTCCCTGCTCCGCGACGTACTCAAGATGATTGTGAGCGGTGTTGGGCCCACCCATGATCTGGTAGTTAATAGATTGACTCACTATCTCCTCTCTATTCTACGTAGACATCCCTCTGAGTTGGAGTAAGTCCCGCGTGGTCTTCATGCCAGTAGGTCGTTGTTACCAGATAATTGGCAGAACCACCAAACCGCCTTGATAACACGACGGATACCAAACGCATGGCACCGAACAACAGACTAGCAGGCATACGAAAATCGGCACGAAAAAGACAAAGATTGCTACAAAGCAGAGCGATCCGCAGAAAACGACTAATTAGTTAAAGATAAAACGCACAAATAAGCGAACCGAACTTATTGAGATTCCATGTAGTAAAAGTTACACAGTCGAGAGCCTGCAAAAAGCGGCCAAGTGACAATCAACTGGACACCCCGGGGGTCGCCTCCGAAGACAGAAATCCACATGAACCAGGACTAGCGAAAGAGGCACCTGACGACCACAGTGTCGGCAGACAAAGCCCTTCATGTACCAATGTGGAAGCGAAGTGTGCCACACTGTTCTTCTCATTGGCCAACCATAGTATAACCTGCCACATTTCCACCCAGCTTTCTTGTGTGCGTCATTGGTGTGCCTTTAAAGTCAATGTTATCAAGTTTGCGGACATAAACTGAGCTGGGAGCATATCAATTAACTGCTGAAAATTTGAGGGGCAGTACCGCACACAATGCCAGATTATTTTACTACCCGCAATAGCAAACAGGCTTTCCTTCATGACGCGTACATCTTTGCAAAGTTAACAAGAGGGACCTGGTTACCCAACTGGCAATTTATAGGTTGTTTTGTTAGTTAGTAAAAAGCCCGCATGCGGTTTTTACCATTGAATTGCGATCACTTGGTCACACCTGTCGAACACGAATGCGATTGTTTAACGATCTAAAAAACGCCAAAAAATGGCCTAAAACCCCGCCACTGTGTGTCACCACCCTAAAACGGGCATTGTAATCAGTTTTTCATGTGTTTTTAGAATTGCGTTATCATATTTGAACAGTGAAAGACCTACCTGAACAGTGAAGAATCAACATTTATTTGCAGAACTGCATTCCCTCCCCTTTTAAAAATGAAATTCACACCTGTTTGCATTTAAGGTGAAGATTTTATGGTTTCTACTATCCTGAAACTGCGTAGACACCCTGCAGCCACAGACAAATTGCAATGATTCCCCGTTATTTTCTGCGGTAGCATTCGGGCGCGTGAAGGGGGTCCGGGTGAGTGGCGCACTTGCTGCAGCAGGGTTAACGTTTGTAAGTAATGTGCGCCTGCATGCTCATATAAGACCAGTCATAGAACGTACGCGCAGCCCAGTCCGCGGAGCACCTTAGGATGCAGGGCCATCTTCTGATGTATCGGGAGGGATTGAGAATTTCATCATACCCACCCACGATAAATCTCCCACCCAAGGTCTTCCACCTGTTAAATTTAAAGAAATGTTAAACCTAACAGACGACAGACTACAATAAAAACTGATTGCAGTGACAGTTTTAAAATCTGCAACATGTGAACACTACCCGGCAGGGAACAATTACAAGACCTAGTCGATAATTAAGAGGGATTTTCAAACAGACCCTAACATCAAATCTTGTGCCCTTACATGCATGTAACAAGGGGACCTTCGTTGCTCTTTGAAGGGCCGCCTCCAATGGTCCGTAACAACCGCAGGATCTCTTTTCTTCAAGAAGCTTGGTTCTTGGTACTGGGATATAGGGAGTTAATTTCAACCATTAAAAAAAAGAAAACTGGCTTTGGTGGACCACTACTTTTAGGAAAGGTCCACGGCCTATTGCGGTCTTCTCTCCAACCCCGGCGCCGACTTGTGCGTCTTCCTCATTTTGCCGCTCTGTATAGGCTCTCTATATACATTGTACATGCTGTATATTATACTGTATATGACTTGCTGTATATTACATTGTACATGCTGTATCTTATACTGTATATGACTTGCTGTATATTACACTGTTATACCCTGGATTACATTATATAGTATATCCTCCTGCTCTCTAACGCTGTGTATGCCTCTGTATAGGCTTTCTATATACATTGTACATGCTGTATC